>JARACY010001779.1:0-51980 GCA_029255725.1 Scrobipalpa atriplicella | reverse complement strand
TTACTCTGATCTGCGCCACTCAAATAAACATCACAGCCACCTCTACTTGACCACTGATAAACAAAATTAAAATTATTAAAATGCATGTGATAAATTGTGTATTTTAAGCATTATTATTGGAAATATCCATCTGTTCCCAAATCAAAATACGTACTTTAAAATTAGCAAATGATAACTCAAAAACTTATCAACTAAAACACTTAGGGTTAGTGAAATTAAACATATAACACAGAAATTACGCCAATCGCTATTAGAACGTTGCCTTTTCTAAAATAAAGGAATATGAAAATATTTACGCCACAACTTTTGCTCTTTCTAAAATATTAAACTTATCATGAAAATTATTGAATGAAGCAACGTATCTTTTACGCTATTGCACTTATGCTAGGTATTATTTTAAAATTAAGTTAGTACTTATGAACTAAGGACAAACACGTTTGTAGCAAGCAGTGTGGCGCCCAAGACAAAGGAATGTAGAGAAATCCTGAGGGTTTGGAGAAACCCAAAACAGATTAACCCGCTCCGAACCATGAGACCCCAGCACTCTTGCCCAAATATTTTTTTCTTTTTCTAACTACTATTACGCTTACGCTTGTATTACGCTAATGTCAAGATATAACTGCTTTAGTGGTCTACTAACTGCTTCCGTGGTCTAGTGGTCTGAGCCATGGGCTCTCGATCCTGTGGTCCTCGGTTCGATTCCCAAGGGGGAGAATGACATTGTGTTGTTGTTTCTAGTTTGGTTAGGACATTGCAGGCTGAACCACCTGATTGTCCGAGAAGAAAAGGATTCCGTGCTACGGAGGGCACGTTAAGCCGTCGGTCCCGGTCGCTGTCGTTGATAGTGGTCGTAACACAAACCATGTCAGAGGTCTATTAGCTGTGCTATAAGGCTGTTTAAAATTCTGACACCAGGGTTCATCGGATCGATCGACTTGATACCCATACGACAGAAGAAGAAGTTTTCGAGTAGTGTCGCGCTCGCTTCGCTCGCGTCATGTTAACGGTTTAGCTTTACTACGTCGCGTTCGCCTCGCTCGCGTCATGTTAATGGTTAGCTTTACTACGTCGCGTTCGCCTCGCTCGCGTAACATATTGATTTATGTATTATTATTATTTATGTTTATTAAATATTTATATTATTAATAAGTTTGAAAGGAGATGTAAGCAGGGCTCTGGTAAATATCATAGCTTACCTACTTTGACTACAAGTTATTGTGTGTCCTTCTAAAAACTACACCACACAACAACGAAATTTATATGAAAACTAGAAGCTAGGTTTAGGACAGCAGTCATTTCTGTGTTTAACAGGTGTTTCATATATTTTTCTACTCACACGCAGTTCTCAGGCTGATGCTATGAGGCTAATGCTTTTCCCCACACTTACATCAAGCTAAGGTGTTAACGAAATAACTTAGAATTGGGATTTGAAGAGATTACCTTGATCAATATGCCCGGCAAGATATCAAGCATATAGGGTATCTGCATTGTGTAATGTAGGGGTATCATCTTATCTAACGATCACCATTCCAATGCAGAATAAAGACGAGTATTGATGTGGATTGTATAAGTACTACTCTTCTAGTACGTTGAGGCTTAGCACAACCTCAGCGCCTTGCACACGGTGTGATTTAATCCTGCGCGATACATTGTTGTTCATTAACTTGAGGTAGTCAAAGATTTCAGATTTCAAATTGGAGTCATGGCTGTTAACATTTTTAGTCACAATACACACACACACAACACAAATTCACTTTTGGAAGGATGTACAATTTCTTTTTATAAAATTGAGGAAATAGTAAATATTTTCATAGTGTAATTTAAATAATACTTCCCATTATTTATTTAAGCTTGACTATTAAATAGATGCTATGAAATTGTCGGTTGAAAGTGTAAGGGTTGAACTTGGGGATTCTGTGATATATTTGCGACTTAACAGTCAACAAAATCCGTATTTCATACAAATGGAACTAGGAACTTTTGTGATAAATACTTTCAGCGTAACAGTTTGGTTATTTGCGGAATTTTTGCATTTCATAATTGATTTAAGATGAGGAAAATTGTCGATTTTGAATAAAAAATAACGAACATTTTATATCCTGACAAAAGTTCTGTTAACTTGTCTATGCAGAATGTATGGACGATTGTGGAATGATCATAAGAGGTTGTATTGTGATGATTATGAAAGATAAGCTAAGGCGAATCTCTGTCTTTGAAATCAAGGATTAGACTTAAGCCAGAGAGAAGAGTATAGATAAATAATGGAATCAGAGTCTAGGATACTTTTCATTGACATTTTAACCATGACACACTACACGGTACATAATGAGGTTTTATGAAATTTGGTGTTAGGGGTAAATTCAATGACTTGAATCATACATTGTTTTGATTCAGTTATATAACATTAACAGGTTTTATCTGTATTTCATAATTCGCTCCAACTATAGGCACACTGCAAACAAGACTGTTCCTTTGCTTGGCTTTGTATTTTGTCCGAATAATCATCAAAATAAGTTGATTATTCGTCTGATGATTTTAGAGTTTGGTAGGAACAGTTTTATATTGTATGATCTTGACGGTCTAGTTAGTTCCTTTTTTCGCCACACTCAATACACCATAAACGCGGAGAGGTACTGTAATCCTTTCAGACAGTGATGAATGAACTTGTCAGTCATTTGATTAACATTATTTTTGTTTCAATTTGATGATAATGGTATTTGATGTTTATTATAATTTGACAAATATTTATACAGTATTTTATAATGATGAATATTTAAATTAAATGGATTAACAAGCAATATTGTTAACAAAATAGCAAGTTTATTTCTGAATGCTATTGGTTCATATTTGAATAATCAAAATACTATTATTCAAGTTTATTTTAATTTATGAACATGATCGTTATTTTTCGAACAATATTCAACTAATTATTAATCTGAAAGTTTGTAAACTTTTGTTTACTTGCAGATTCTCTTCTCGCGGTGGTCATACAACTATCTGACCAATAAGAGCTCAGATGCGATTTCATCTGAAATGGCGCAAAATTCAAAATGTCTCAAATCGATTTTGATGAATTATAATTTTACGAATAGATAATTTTTATCAAATCAAGTTATTTATAAGAAATATTATATTTGTGGGGTGACGGTGCGCCTAAACATGAAGGCGTATCGTTACATCCGACCCCCAATTTACTGGAGTTGACTTAAAACTTCAACGGAGGAAAATTCTCTTGACTCAATAATGAGATCCACAAATATAATCAGTTAGAAAAAATTTTCATTGACACTTTTCCCAGAATGTATTTTGTGTGGTGTGTATTTTAAACCAAAAGGTCAGCAAATAGTTACATGGATTGAATCCCCAAGCTTTAAACATTTAGTCATGAATAAAAATCTCCTTCCCAAGGGCAACAAGTCTCTGCCGAGGAACCGGAAGGCCAGTCGACCCTGTGATCTCATCTGTTCAGTCCAACCATGTATTGAAATTAAACCAATATACGAATGACCCTGGTCAAAGAATGAAAGTGTTGCATTTACTAGTTCCAGTCATTTAAATCCAACTGACAAAAGGTTCTACTCAAAAATCTCAACCCAAAATAAAAATTACTAACCTTTCGGAGAATGTAACAAATAAAACTGTTCCTACCAAACTCTAAAATCATCAGACGAATAATCAACTTATTTTGATGATTATTCGGACAAAATACAAAGCCAAGCAAAGGAACAGTCTTGTTTGCAGTGTGCCTATAGTTGGAGCGAATTATGAAATACAGATAAAACCTGTTAATGTTATATAACTGAATCAAAACAATGTATGATTCAAGTCATTGAATTTACCCCTAACACCAAATTTCATAAAACCTCATTATGTACCGTGTAGTGTGTCATGGTTAAAATGTCAATGAAAAGTATCCTAGACTCTGATTCCATTATTTATCTATACTCTTCTCTCTGGCTTAAGTCTAATCCTTGATTTCAAAGACAGAGATTCGCCTTAGCTTATCTTTCATAATCATCACAATACAACCTCTTATGATCATTCCACAATCGTCCCATACATTCTGCATAGACAAGTTAACAGAACTTTTGTCAGGATATAAAATGTTCGTTATTTTTTATTCAAAATCGACAATTTTCCTCATCTTAAATCAATTATGAAATGCAAAAATTCCGCAAATAACCAAACTGTTACGCTGAAAGTATTTATCACAAAAGTTCCTAGTTCCATTTGTATGAAATACGGATTTTGTTGACTGTTAAGTCGCAAATATATCACAGAATCCCCAAGTTCAACCCTTACACTTTCAACCGACAATTTCATAGCATCTATTTAATAGTCAAGCTTAAATAAATAATGGGAAGTATTATTTAAATTACACTATGAAAATATTTACTATTTCCTCAATTTTATAAAAAGAAATTGTACATCCTTCCAAAAGTGAATTTGTGTTGTGTGTGTGTGTATTGTGACTAAAAATGTTAACAGCCATGACTCCAATTTGAAATCTGAAATCTTTGACTACCTCAAGTTAATGAACAACAATGTATCGCGCAGGATTAAATCACACCGTGTGCAAGGCGCTGAGGTTGTGCTAAGCCTCAACGTACTAGAAGAGTAGTACTTATACAATCCACATCAATACTCGTCTTTATTCTGCATTGGAATGGTGATCGTTAGATAAGATGATCGTACCCCTACATTACACAATGCAGATACCCTATATGCTTGATATCTTGCCGGGCATATTGATCAAGGTAATCTCTTCAAATCCCAATTCTAAGTTATTTCGTTAACACCTTAGCTTGATGTAAGTGTGGGGAAAAGCATTAGCCTCATAGCATCAGCCTGAGAACTGCGTGTGAGTAGAAAAATATATGAAACACCTGTTAAACACAGAAATGACTGCTGTCCTAAACCTAGCTTCTAGTTTTCATATAAATTTCGTTGTTGTGTGGTGTAGTTTTTAGAAGGACACACAATAACTTGTAGTCAAAGTAGGTAAGCTATGATATTTACCAGAGCCCTGCTTACATCTCCTTTCAAACTTATTAATAATATAAATATTTAATAAACATAAATAATAATAATACATAAATCAATATGTTACGCGAGCGAGGCGAACGCGACGTAGTAAAGCTAACCATTAACATGACGCGAGCGAGGCGAACGCGACGTAGTAAAGCTAAACCGTTAACATGACGCGAGCGAAGCGAGCGCGACACTACTCGAAAACTTCTTCTTCTGTCGTATGGGTATCAAGTCGATCGATCCGATGAACCCTGGTGTCAGAATTTTAAACAGCCTTATAGCACAGCTAATAGACCTCTGACATGGTTTGTGTTACGACCACTATCAACGACAGCGACCGGGACCGACGGCTTAACGTGCCCTCCGTAGCACGGAATCCTTTTCTTCTCGGACAATCAGGTGGTTCAGCCTGCAATGTCCTAACCAAACTAGAAACAACAACACAATGTCATTCTCCCCCTTGGGAATCGAACCGAGGACCACAGGATCGAGAGCCCATGGCTCAGACCACTAGACCACGGAAGCAGTTAGTAGACCACTAAAGCAGTTATATCTTGACATTAGCGTAATACAAGCGTAAGCGTAATAGTAGTTAGAAAAAGAAAAAAATATTTGGGCAAGAGTGCTGGGGTCTCATGGTTCGGAGCGGGTTAATCTGTTTTGGGTTTCTCCAAACCCTCAGGATTTCTCTACATTCCTTTGTCTTGGGCGCCACACTGCTTGCTACAAACGTGTTTGTCCTTAGTTCATAAGTACTAACTTAGTTTTAAAATAATACCTAGCATAAGTGCAATAGCGTAAAAGATACGTTGCTTCATTCAATAATTTTCATGATAAGTTTATTATTTTAGGAAGAGCAAAAGTTGCGGCGTAAATATTTTCATATTCCTATATTTTAGAAAAGGCAACGATCTAATAGCGATTGGCGTAATTTCTGTGTTATATGTTTAATTCCACTAACCCTAAGTGTTTTAGTTGATAAGTTTTGGAGTTATCATTTGCGAATTTTAAAGTACGTATTTTGATTTGGGAACAGATGGATATTTCCAATAATAATGCTTAAAATACACAATTTATCACATGCATTTTAATAATTTTAATTTTGTTTATCAGTGGTCAAGTAGAGGTGGCTGTGATGTTTATTTGAGTGGCGCAGATCAGAGTAAGGTGGCCAATAAAAGGGGATTGAAAGATTGATGAATGTATTATTATAATTTATGTATTATTATTATTTATGTTTATCAAATATTTATATTATTAATAAGTTTGAAAGGAGATGTAAGCAGGGCTCTGGTAAATATCATAGATTACCTACTTTGACTACAAGTTATTGTGTGTCCTTCTAAAAACTACACCACACAACAACGAAATTTATATGAAAACTAGAAGCTAGGTTTAGGACAGCAGTCATTTCTGTGTTTAACAGGTGTTTCATATATTTTTCTACTCACACGCAGTTCTCAGGCTGATGCTATGAGGCTAATGCTTTTCCCCACACTTACATCAAGCTAAGGTGTTAACGAAATAACTTAGAATTGGGATTTGAAGAGATTACCTTGATCAATATGCCCGGCAAGATATCAAGCATATAGGGTATCTGCATTGTGTAACGTAGGGGTATCATCTTATCTAACGATCACCATTCCAATGCAGAATAAAGACGAGTATTGATGTGGATTGTATAAGTACTACTCTTCTAGTACGTTGAGGCTTAGCACAACCTCAGCGCCTTGCACACGGTGTGATTTAACTCTGCGAGATACATTGTTGTTCATTAACTTGAGGTAATCAAAGATTTCAGATTTCAAATTGGAGTCATGGCTGTTAACATTTTTAGTCACATTACACACACACACAACACAAATTCACTTTTGGAAGGATGTACAATTTCTATTTATAAAATTGAGGAAATAGTAAATATTTTGATAGTGTAATTTAAATAATACTTCCCATTATTTATTTAAGCTTGACTATTAAAAAGATGCTATGAAATTGTCGGTTGAAAGTGTAAGGGTTGAACTTGGGGATTCTGTGATATATTTGCGACTTAACAGTCAATAAAATCCGTATTTCATACAAATGGAACTAGGAACTTTTGTGATAAATACTTTCAGCGAAACAGTTTGGTTATTTGCGGAATTTTTGCATTTCATAATTGATTTAAGATGAGGAAAATTGTCTATTTTGAATAAAAACTAACGAACATTTTATATCCTGACAAAGGTTCTGTTAACTTGTCTATGCAGAATGTATGGGACGATTGTGGAATGATCATAATAGGTTGTATTGTGATGATTATGAAAGATAAGCTAAGGCGAATCTCTGTCTTTGAAATCAAAGATTAGACTTAAGCCAGAGAGAAGAGTATAGATAAATAATGGAATCAGAGTCTAGGATACTTTTCATTGACATTTTAACCATGACACACTACACGGTACATGATGAGGTTTTATGAAATTTGGTGTTAGGAGTAAATTCAATAACTTGAATCATACAATGTTTTGATTCAGTTATATAACATTAACAGGTTTTATCTGTATTTCATAATTCGCTCCAACTATAGGCACACTGCAAATAGGCCTGTTCCTTTGCTTGGCTTTGTATTTTGTCCGAATAATCATCAAAATAAGTTGATTATTCGTCTGATGAGTTAAGAGTTTGGTATGGAACAGTTTTATTTGTTACATTCTCCGAAAGGTTAGTAATTTTTATTTTGGGTTGAGATTTTTGAGTAGAACCTTTTGTCAGTTGGATTTAAATGACTGGAACTATCAAATGCAACACTTTCATTCTTTGACCAGGGTCATTCGTATATTGGTTCAATTTCAATACATGGTTGGACTGAACAGATGAGATCACAGGGTCGACTGGCCTTCCGGTTCCTCGGCAGAGACTTGTTGCCCTTGGGAAGGAGATTTTTATTCATGACTAAATGTTTAAAGCTTGGGGATTCAATCCATGTAACTGTTTGCTGACCTTTTGGTTTAAAATACACACCACACAAAATACATTCTGGGAAAAGTGTCAATGAAAATTTTTCTAACTGATTATATTTGTGGATCTCAATTTTGAGTCAAGAGAATTTTCCTCCGTTGAAGTTTTAAGTCAACTCCAGTAAATTGGGGGTCGGATGTAACGATACGCCTTCATGTTTAGGCGCATAGTCATTCCACAAATATAATATTCTTATAAATAGCTTGATTTGATAAAAATTATCTATTCGTAAAATTATAATTCATCAAAATCGATTTAAGACATTTTGAATTTCGCGCCATTTCAGACGATATCGCATCTGAGCTCTTATTGGTCAGATAGTTGTATGACCACCGCGAGAAGAGAATCTGCAAGTAAACAAAAGTTTACATACTTTTAGATTAATAATTAGTTGAATATTGTTCGAAAAATAACGATTATGTTCATAAATTAAAATAAACTTGCTATTTTGTTAACAATATTGCTTGTTAATCAATTTAATTTAAATATTGTCCATTATAAAATACGGTATAAATATTTGTCAAATTATAATAAACATCAAATACCAATAACATCAAAACGAAACAAAAATAATGTAATTCAAATGACTGACAAGTTCATTCATCAATGTCTGTAAGAATTACAGTGCCTCTCCGTGTTTATGGTGTATTGAGTGTGGCGAAAAAAGGAACTAACTAGACCGTCAAGATCATACAATATAAAACTTCTTGTTCCATGTACATACATAGAATCGCAATACAAAATGACTCTAAGATAAAAAACTCATTGTATTACGTGGAAGATCTATGGTTGTTCATATCATATATTTGATATTTTCTCCGACATGCAGCGCCACACTAAAATTCATGGGATGGAGCTGGCACATTCTATACGGAATTGTTGCGAAATTTGATCAAACTTCTGATTAAATAAATGGTGGGAATTGATTAAAAAGAACGATTGTAACAATTTCATAATTTTCGACTTAATATCTCATGTATTTTACGTAAAATCCTTAATTTTGTAGTAAATGGGAAAAGCGCCATCTGTTCTCAAATTAGAATACTTTTAGGGCTAGCCTCCTAGGCTAACTTCAGGTTCGAATCCGGGAGCCAATGCTATTGATTCGTGGAGGGTAGTGTTGGAAAAATCTTGGCTGAGATTGTTGCCGTCCCTTTTTGTTCTCTTATGAGCGACAGTGACAGGTGTGAAATTTTATTGGTTAAATCATGATTTTTGTGACTACGAATTGCTACCATTGGTTATTACTCGACAAATTATAAAAGTTTTGATTCATTAGCGATTTTCAAGTATTCCGTGGTAATCGTAATTTTGTCGTTTTACACAGACGCTTCCTTGGAAAAACATGTGGTTGGGTCACCTTTTGGAAAGGCGCCGGGAGCGACGGTCGCAACTTTGAAGAGGTTCTTGGTTCCAGGGAAGGCGACGGGTGCTGGTGGTGCCATGGTGTCTGCAGCTATTTATCTGGTCAGATCTTTCCTTATATTTCGTAGATACAGAATATAACAGTGCAATATAAAGTTTTGTAATCGCGTAACGTAAGAAAAAGCGTATGAGTATTGAGTGTCGGTACTAAGCCGTGTCTGCCATATTTGTTTCCTAGTCATTGTAACTACATAAATGAAATTCACATTTTTCACAAGTTGAATCTAGTAGTATGTTGTTTAAGATCTGTGATATTCTGGTTCTACATATTGTCATGTGTTTTTGCTTATCTCCGAGTACTTCTACATTTTTACTTCGGATTGCGAGTTCTACCTACGATAATTTTATGTGTACATTTTCAGGAATTTTCCATACGATTTATTTGTTTGAATATGTGTGAAGCTGAGATTTAAGTGTACCTATTTTTAAGAAATTATATTTTGCTTGAACGAAAATAAAAGTACGGAACGGTAGGTAGTTATAACCACGACGTGCGGGTACGGAACGGTAAGTAGTACGTTGAGCGCTTTACCTCGTAGGTGCATTTGGTTAGAGCCTTCGGTACTCATAGTGCGTGAGCTAGGTCGTAGGTTCGATTTCGTTTAAACTATTTACACTTTCTTCTGCGGGATAGTTTCTCGTTAGGTCACGGGACTGCGATATAGTTGTTGGTTATTTTGCAGAGTAGGATTGTTTCAGGATTTTGTGCGTCAGTGGGTACGTTTTGGTATGACGTTATTTCAATAGGTTAGTGTAAATTTGTGTGTCTACCTAGCAGGAAGTTCCAACCCATTAATATTTCACAGGTATGCCACGTCATGGGAACGAAAAGTTGACCTACATTCAATCTGGAGTGTAAAATAAAAGTTCGGAGATTAATTAAAAAATGTAGTCGCACTTATTCCTCCATAGCAAATTCGGTGGTGTAGTAGCACGACATGTCGATATCCAGAAATTATTTATCTTGTTGCGGAACTTTTGTACTACTTTTAAGCTAGTTCGAGTCAGACGTGAGAAGAGGTCACCCATCCATCAGCGGTCACCCATCCATTTTAAATCGTACAATTTTTATTAGTAAGAAATAGTTTCAAAAATAGTTCGAATTTGTTGATACATTGTTCTTAGATTTACCCTGCAGATATTTGAGGCGTGGTTTTAGATTATTGTTAATTTGTTAGTAGTATAGCCAGATTGTTTTGGATATTGATATCAGAATTAGGTGTACCTACCGGGAATTAGACGGATCTTCAATATAGGTGGACATTCCGGGCATGCGATGGATCTTCAAGAATATTAGGTGTACCTACCGGGAATTCGACGCTTCAATAATTTTAGGTGGACATTCCGGGAATTTGGCGGACCTTCGAGAATCTTGAAAGGATACTAGTACTGATAGGAACGGATATTATTATTTTAGATTATTTAGGTACTGCAGTTCCAGTTTGATTCCGAGACGTGGATGTTCCAACCAGGAGGGTGACAATTACAGTTTTGAAAAGGTAATATCTACTTTTATTCAGTATTTAATGTTCATCTACAAATTTCGTCTACAACTAAATATTATTCAAAATTCAGAAATGCAAAGTTTAATAATCTTTTGATACATCTTTTTATAGCTAATTCAGGAAATATTTAATTCCATTTTATGAATATTTTCTCATCAGCAATTTTACTAATGACATTTTAGTAATAGTTATTCTAACTAACATTTTTAACGGATTTAGAATGAATGTCATATTTAGATTCAAGGCCATACTCAAATGCCAAGCAGTGGAAATTTTAAGCATTTAGAGAGTAACATTTCCGTAACTTTTATTCGTATAAAGTTTCTTATTGTTTTGATATTATTTAATCAAATGTTTATTACCAGCCTTTTACGTTTTATATGGAGTTGCATAGAAAGTTTGCAATGTCAAAAGTAATAAATAAAGAAGTTACTTTTATGAAAGTGATGTTGGATTTGAGCTTACTAGGCCAAGCTAGGACAAAGCCTTAATAGTTTTCTCTAAATAAAGAATGAGAAACTATACAAGTACAGTTCGATTCACCATTTCTTATTACTTAGTTCAAAGAAACTAGGTTTGACAATTTTAAAATACAAAATTGAAGTTACATTTTAGTAGAAGGTTGAAAATAAATATTTACCTTTAATTTAAAGTAAATTCTGCAAAAGTTTCAATTATGTTTTGTTTGCAGTAAATTCTCTCCATATTTTCGTTTTCTTTTATTTTGAAATAGATTCTTTCTGACTTTGTAATGGAAGATTAATGTTTTTTGTTTTCAAATATATATTTTTATAGATTCACAATTCTAGTAAACAAGTAAATCTAGATGTAGTGAATTAATTTGTTCCATTAAACTCAGTAAATGTAAATTCAAAAGAAATCCTGATATTAAAATCACAGTAAAACTAAAGTTACCACATCATTAAATACAAAAATGAAATTCATTATTCTCAAATTAAGTTTATGCATTGATGTAAAGGTTTTCATTTGGAATACCTTAACCATACACTAGGTTCAGGAACAAACCTAGATTTGATGGATATACCCTCTTGTCCTTTTGTATACTTAGTAAAGTATGACTAGACTGACTGACAAAAATATTGCATTTTGACTTGAATTAAAGATACTTCCCCTCATATCAGGATTAAATATATTGGAGGAGCTCTGTCCAGAGTCTGGCTGACGAGGAGCACTGCACGGTGGCGGGAAAGGGCGGTGCCCCGGCTTTACCAAAAACACAAAAACGCTGTTGTAGTTTTATCTTGTTTGAAACAGCAAATTTCTTACAATATATTTGAATGCTAAGATTATTAGTCTTCCTCACCCTCTAAAATCTTTATTGTTGAACGTTTACTAAATATTAGGATTATTTTTATTCTATTCATCTTCATCATCACTTTCGTAAGTTTAGTATTTTCTATTCTAATTAACTATCATTAGGCAAAGTAGGTTATACCATTCGAGTCATTAAAGTTCAGGGGTTACAACAGCGGTTCGCAACTTTAGGTCCTTTTAATACTACTAGACGTTCATTTGGCCAAATACTAATCTCATTAAATTGAAACCAAATCTGTTATTTTAAGTTCTTTCTTTTCCTCTATTTACAGTGTCTTCAGCCTTGTCCATGTCCAGCCTTCTGGGAAACGTGTCTGATGGATCCGTGCTCTATCTACGATTAGTGTCTCGATTAAGTGTAGTTAATAATTATTTCCTTGAAGTGATTTTCTTGCAACTGAAGAATTTTAATTAAAGTTTTCGTAACTTAATTTCATCTTTACATTTACAAAAATCGTCCTTTAAATTCTCAACATTTAACTTTTCTTAATTTCTTTTACTTCTCTTTTCTTAATTAGGGTTTTAAAAAAAAATAGGGCTAGGGTAGGTAAATGTTACAAATACTATAAAAACTAAAAATAAATATTAAGTACCCATTTCTTAAATTATTTTCTAGAAATAAATATGAATCGTATAAACTCAAATGGAACACAAGTAAGTTTTTTATATATAAATTATACAAAATTACAAGAAATACAACTAAAACAAATCAAGAAAATTTTTAGAAATATATTTGATTCTTTATAGAACGTGAACGTTAATTTTGATATCAATGGGCGCTTTTCCACTAGACGGCACGTCAACGGCAACGGCGACGGCACGGTACCGTCAACGATATCGTAGGTGAGATAATGTATGAAAATCAATGAAATTATATGACACGCTTTTCCACTTGCCGGCACGGCACCGTCACGGCATGTCATCGATTCCCATAGATATTGTCACGTGATCGTTGCCGTGCCGTCGCCATTGCCGTTGACGTGCCGTCTAGTAGAAAAGCGCCCAATAATGATTATAATTATAAACCAACATAAAACACAGCTGTTGTCTATGTAGGTAGTCAATGCAGTGCGAGTGCTTTCAATGTTGGTAATTAATAAAATATCTAGCATCGCATGACGACAGGGCGATATGATCTAGGTACAATTTAATTCCTATCAACTGCGATTGAAGTCTATCTACAGGTTCAATGTTCAATAACAGTACTAAGTCACTACTCGTACAAAAGAGTAAGTATAAACAAACAAATCTAGGTACACCATAGTGACTACTTTGTGACAAAAATAAACAAGCATAATGTAAGAGTAACTATTTTAATATAAATTTATTGATATAAATTTTACTGAAATGTTAAAGAAATATAGATATTTTATCATTGGTGATTGATCTATTTTGATGAGTGATGCCCCCTATTAAAATTATCATATTTCATGTTTAAAAGTTTTATTAAAGAATAATACTATACGTATGTGCATTCTATTCTATTCTATGCATTATAAGGAAAATGGGTAGGCTGTAGTACTATTGAATATACCAAATAGGTACCTACTTAAATTATTCAATTCAAAAAAATTGAATATGTCAATTACTAAGTATTTTACCAAAAGAGCTCTATGATTTTTTGTTTAGATTTTTAGTTATTACTTAGGCTTTAGTACTACCTAATACCTAAATAATAAAGTGACTCAAGAAGAATAATAAAAGTAATAAAACGTTTAAAAGACTATAAAATTATAAATAATAGCGTCTGTCCTATATCGATCCATCATTTGAACTATAAAGTGTGACATTTATGTCCTCGTGATATTAATTGAATTATTGCATTAAATTCAACACACAATGCTGCATACTAGTAATTTGTGAATAATTTCCAGAAGACCGGTTCAGTTGAATTATGACAAAAAGAAAAACAATAAGAATTATTATTTGACCGTATAAATTATTGGACATTTAAATTAATGAATATTGAAAAGAATATTATTATGTATCAAATAACGTTTTTAAAAATCGTGATAGATATAAATCTTAAATGTTATGGGTAGAACCGTAGTATGTACCTTATCCTGAAAGTCAATAATCGTGACGTACTGAAAAGCTTTCTCTACGAACTCCTAGAAAAAGTTCAACGTTCTTTTACCCAAAACATGTCAAAGTCTTGACCATAAAAAAGGCAAGACTTTCATCGTCCATAACCCGATACGAGAAGGGCCATTCCAAATTAGATTTTGAAGAAACACCGCCTAGAAAGTCGTGAGCGCAGTCACGCCGTATTATCGCGTCCAAATCTCTGCGCCCGCGCACAGCATTAAAATCTTACATGCTGCTCGCTTTATTAAGGCAGTTTCAAAAAAGCAGTTCATCTGATGGTCAGCAGATAACGGTGAAAGGGACCGTTAGAATAATAGCCCCTAGAAAATCTCAATCTAGTTTCGCTATACACCAATTTATGGACCCAGTTTCGACACGTATATTATTAAATTTATTATTTTTGTCGCCTGAGTAGTTGATTTATCACGTTTTATATTGCAATAGATTAAGCAATTAGTGCAGTAATGATACGTTAGGTGTGAAGCTGTTATTAAAACGAGATAATATCGGCGGGAAAATTGCTGTAATCTTGATACATGAATAAATAGTTATGAAGATATCATTGATTATAATTTAAAGTAATGCATTATGTCTTTAATGAAATATTTTGTGCTATTTGCTATTTTTATCCAGATAAGATAAGATTTAGTCCAAATTTTTGGCTGATGAATTTTGATAAGTTTTCTGAAGAACATAGAGAGAAGAAACGCCTACGTAGCCTTTTTTTATAGGTATATTTGTGGGTGGATGTATTCCACAGGAACATAGTCTATAGAGCGCACAAGTAGAGCTGGCTGTATTTTCTTGCAAAGCATCAATCATTTCTATTTTTAATTAAATAAAAGTATTAAAAATTCGCCGATTGATATATACTCATACAATAACTACAACATGAAGATGAAGAATTAAAACGTACAATACTTATTCCAGATGTAAACCACGACACATGGGCACCGATTCCGATTCGCTTAATAAGACAATATAAAACATGGCGGCACAATAGCCGAATTCGAGCCGTGACGTCACACAGCCTGTTGAGATAATCCGCGTTTAATATGCTCATCGCGTGATTAATCGTAATTGTTTTATTGGGAACTGTTTAAGTTCCTTCCTTTAGAAACCAGTTCGAGGAAAAGTGAAGCGATTTGGCAGGATGTAGGTAGTTGGAAAATATGAATTCTTTTTTTTATAGATTGAGGTATGAATTTACCTATGATCCAATATACCCATCTATGACTTTAACCACATGATGTTGTTGAAAATTTAGAATTTATTAGAAAAAGTAGGTAAACAAGATTTTTCTCCTCTCTCTACAAAAATAATATTAATTTACAGTTAAAAAATGTCTAAAGGCGAAATTTCATATTTCATGCGTTGATTCATTATTTAAGAGTCCATAAATAGATACAGAAACGATCCAATCATTATGTGGCAGAGTTTATAAACAAAACAGTATCATTAAGACTCTCTATCTAAAAATACTTATTGTTTTATTAATTTTCCACAGGAAATACCTACTTATTAAACTGTTTAAAATAATGTAGTATCGTTTACATTAGGTACCTACACCATTATTAATGGATCTGATTTTATCTCTTCAATATTTTTAAGATTAAATTTTTTTAAGACTACTTAGTTACTATGAAACTCATATAAAATGGCAAGTCATTTTTGTAGAAAAGATTTTATGTTATTTTTTCCAAACGCATATTTTTTTATAATTTATTTTTTACAATTATAAAAACATTAATAATTAAAGATTTAGGCACACATAGTACTTATCAATCAATCACATAGAGATCATAATCGTATGGATCATCAACAAAAACAAGAAAAAAATTGACCATTAAGGCGGTGCTACACGTTTCAACCCCCAAAGAAATTATATCTATATTTCGCTTTCGTCGATTCGTTCTTAGGGACCTCTGATGATTTTGATTAATGATTCTGGACCCTTGGTACCTGCTTTCGGTGACTCCTACAAAAGACATCTATATGAGGCCTTAACAAATTGGTTTTGTTCCACATATTTTTGAAAGTGATCTATGTAATATTTAACATGACATTTTGATGTGGAACTTTTATTTTCTATTATGTACCTAAAGACCTTCTAAGTCTACGATTTTTTATTAGTCGATTTTATTTTTTTGTGATTTCGTTGTTTTCTAAGACCCTTTATTCTAAAGCTTATTTGTGTTAAATGTCTCTATTAATCTTAGTGACGTTTCACCTTATAGTTTAATCGCAAAGAGGCCGCTACAGCTGTTTTGTTTCATTTACATTTTTATATTTCCTTTAGATTATTTATCATTTTAGATCGATGCATAAAAATATACTTCTTGCTTAGTTTTTTGAGTTTTTTGGAAGTTTGACAAGGATGTTGTAATTTGTTAGGCCATAAGGTCGATTATTTACTGAGTAAAGCACGATTGGCCTGCATACATTTTAAAAATATTTTTATAATGTCAGTAAGTAGGTACTTTATGATTGATGAGCGTAAAACAGAACTTTGCAAATCAGAGAGAATTTTAAACAGTAGAAATTAATAGGTTTTTGATTCAAATTCAATTTGTAATTATTTTCAACTTACCAAAAGTTTGTCGAATACGATTCCAAGTTTGCTAATATCTAATTGTGAATATAAAAATAACCATCACTATAATATTGCTCTTCACTACCTTGCACTGGTTGTTTTATATAAAAAATAGTGTTAACATTATTATTAATTAGAAAAATAAATGCGGACCTATTTAAAATATATCACCTTTTTCTTAACATAATTTATTAAAATTATTGTCTTTCGCGCTCTCATCGGTGTGGATAATTTATTTTTTTCCACTCGGCATGTTTAATAATATCACTCGGTCTAGTTGGGTTCGCCAAACCGCGGACGATATTTTACACATTCTGTAGTCCCTCGGCTTCAATTCAAACGATGCGCATCTAATTGAGACCATCATAAGCGCTCCTTAAGACGCATGTCACAAATCAATCGGCAAATTGGGCAGAAATAGATCCATCCACCCAAGTTCAAGTTCGCGCGAAAACTCTACACTTTCCACTTTGAAACTCCAACTTCCGCACACAACACTGTCCTTGTCGCACTCAAATGAACTGTCAAGTATTTCACGAAAATTACATCGGTCGGCGTATAATGAACGTCTGAACCCGCATTGAGCTAGCTGTCAAATCTACGAGCCGTCATAGTCCGCTGCCATGAGTGGGTCTGCACACATAGAAGCGTGCACGTGCAATCATGGACACCAACACACTGACAGGCTCCAGCCGAGCGCGAACGTACGGACGCGAACACACGCACAGCCCCATGATTCATACGTGGCCCGCGCTAGTGTTGCGCCGGTGGGAGTGCGAACATGCAGCGGGCTTTTAACGCGGCCAGACGAAATGATGCCTAACTGCAAAAGAGAATGTGGACCGTATCGGTTCTACAAAATGGCTGGTTATGCGCGACCGTACACGCGCCTATGTGGCCGATCTCATGAGAGATTAGCTGAATGCGTGTGAATGCATGTAGCGCGGCTCTACGAATGGGCGGGAAACTACGGAGAGTTTGCAGTTTCTACGATTGTTATCAACTTGATTTCTCAATAAGATTTTATTAATAAACCAAGCATTAATATTCAACTTCTCGTTCCTGTTCTCAGTTCCCATAAGATGATAGTATTCGAGTATTCTTAAAGTAAAAGTGTAGAGATGACTCTACAAGACAAAAATTGTTTTAACTTTAGCCAAAAATGTTTGAGTTCAGAAATAAAATTTCTACCTGTTAATTCAATTTTAAAAACGACGCATTAAATTAAACTCTTACCCCCGTCCATTGTTTTGCTCGTATAATTTTTTTACATTACCGAACCAGACAGAAAGCTTCCCTCTGATTTTCAGCTGTCGTACTTACACACTCATTCGTGTCTGCCGGGCCGCGGGGGCGCGCCAACTTGAAATACGACTTTATGTAAATCACGATTGAACTGTTAATCGCGCGGCGCACATGACAAAACAAATCACTCTACAGACTTAACACACACACACTGGCCGTTCGCGATTTGAATTTGGAATCTGTTGAAATCCGATTCGATGATGATTCGTTGATTCTTACCTGGAACAAATGATAATCGATATTAGGTTTTTGCAACTGGCAGTCAATAGGAAGTATCAAGGAAAAATAAAAAATGTATCGTTTATTTTTTTACAAGCAAAGACAGTTCTTTAGACTCTAGTAATTTATTTTATGCATTTACAATCAGCGCCGTCTATACGAGATAGCGACGTCTCGTGGTGACAATAAAGCTATTCATTATTCTTATCTGGTACCCAGGAAAAAATATTTTTAAAAAGTCGTTGGCTTCTTATATCTCGTGACCTGTGCCTCCGCTATCTGGACTATTACTGTTAATATGGAGACAGGGTCACAAGTGGGCTCTACTGATGAATAGGTCAGTGCAACAGAAGACTAACGTTGGTTGGTCAAGTTCAGTTTAGTCGTAAAATATATAGGATCGATATAAAGCAGGCATATGATTACCAGTACAGTTTTGTACAAGTATTGTAAATTCTTAGTTAGTCATTAAAATAGAAAAAAATAAGAAAGGAAAAATACTCAGACGTCAATTAAAAAAATGTCCCCATAAATTAAAATGTTTTTTCAAAGATCTTTTATCAAAGCAATAAATTGCAAGAAAGAAAATTAATTAAGTACTGTGAACCTAAATATTGAACTTTTATCATAGAAACGATAGGAATTACAATAAATTATTGAAAAAAATCAAAACAAACTACTTAGTTTATCGCGTAATTATTATACACTAATTAAATACTTTGTTGCTTAAACAGTGAAATTATTTTTCAAACAAAACTTTTAATCACTAATAAAAATTAATTTATTGGTCATGATATTACTCCTCACGTGTGTATGGGTCAGTTAGCATAAATTGATAAAAATTGGTAAACAAAAAGGTGAATGCTTCTTAAAGAATGATACAGATGTAGGAATTTATTTATAAATAGCTTCGTCGTGTGCGATATATATTACATATTTATATTTTACTTAGTAGACATATCGAAAACTTTCCGTAGCTGTTTAAGTGGATATATCACAACAAACTCTTGATTGGTGTAGATTATAAATATTCAAACATGATAATCCCTTAAATGACATTTCTATTATTTATTACACCAACGAATTTAGATAGAACAAGTTCGTAAGATTTAAGGACGTGTCTTTTGTCAAACACAGGGATAACCAACATTTTAATAAAGTCATTTCAAAACCAGAATCCACTCGACATTTTTAATGAAGATGTTCCCAATTTTCCACGAGCCGCGGATGATGTATCTACCGTGAAATTTTAGAAAAATAGGACCCGTCAAGACTCGAAACGCCCTCCAAGAATTATTACATTAATATATTTACCAACACGCTCCTATTATTACATTTTCATGTACTCGTTTGCGCATAAATTAAAAAGTTGTCAGTTTTTCTTTTGTCCCAACCCTTATTTGGTATTCATATTTGATATTTTGATAATACAAAGGGACGGCGCGTTTTGAAATGGAAACACAAAACGCTACGCTCGTAACTTACACAAGAAAAACCTGTTTCAGGGCAAAGTATGCTAAAGATACAAATTGTAAAAGAGGCGATCGTTCATGCGATGTTCCTTATCTCCACAATATCTGCAAACCATTATGAACTCTTTGCCAAAGGGCTGGGTATTTTATTCTAATGATGACCGACCATTCGGTTCAATTATGGTCATATTGAATGAAATATGAGTTAAGTGAGGGATATCAAAGGGCAACGCAGGGTTGTTTATGAAATGTGAACTTTGAAATATGTACTGCAACAGAGCACCCTTTTTAATTTGTACCACTATGAACCGTGGCGAACTAGGGACTCGAAATGATGGAATTAATTTTTTATCGATTGAAATTTCGCTAGCATATAGCTGTATATTATTGGATAATTTGTGACTATTTTGTCTGGAATTTTCGTGTTTCTTATTGCTTCCGCAACGAATTTCGTGCGACCCAAAAGTGAAATGATTGAACCTATCGGCCATTTGCCGGCAGCGGCCAACTCCAATTTAGTTTTTCGGATTAGATACGGCGAACATAATAACATAATTGCTCTAATAACAGACTGAGCTGCGGTACCGCCGTTCCTTACAATTCACTTTCCAAATTGGTATATTTTTTTCCTCTCTGTCTAAAACTATTATGATTTATTATCAAATTTTCGTGCAGGCAAATTACGGGCCCGAAATTCGTGAAGGTGGCTGACAATAATGGTGGTTTCTCCTTCTAACACCTTTCACGAAAATGGCAAAAGACAAGGACGACGAACACACCTATTGTGTTAAAAAAAATTACCTTGCGGCGTATATAGCTTAGAACTGTAGATGGAATGATTTACGGCGCTTTTTCTAATTAACTCGTACAATAATTAGTTGGATTAACATGTAATACGAACATATTTTTCAACGTCAAGGAGATTATTAAAACCCAAATTTTAATTACAAATTTATGCTACTCCGGAAGCTAGCGCAGTGTGAAAAAATTGTAACAAAAAGATGTTCTTATAGTTAAAAGACTTTTGAGATTTTAAATTACAATAGTTTAAAACTCACTTGTTTTATCTGTCATTGTTTTGCTTCTTAGATAATTTTAATGTAAATGTTGTAGTCCAGAATATTTTTCAATTAATCATACCAATTTGGTGCTTTAAACAGAAGTTGACTGAAAATGTAGAGCAATTCAGCCTTCTTGAACTCTATACTTTTAGACCGCTTTAAGCGCTGCGTGTCACATGCTAGAAGCAGGACCGTCTAACAGTGCAACCGACAAATGTTCATGACAAGCCGCTGAATTATACATGAGACCTGCCACGGAGTCTATTTACATATAAAAACTGGAGTTTTCGCATTCGTAGACTCGAGGACCAACCGGCTCAACGGTCGATTCTATTTCAAAAGAATATTTTCTTCGAAATTATTACTTTCTTCTTTGATAAAAGAAGACAACAAAGTCTTATAACATCCTCGACCTTATGATATGAACATAATGATTAAAAGGATTTTTATTTTTAGTTAACAATAAAATGTGAATATAAATTTTCGTTTCTAAATTCGATGTTGTGAACAATTAGGCGGCGGACTGAAAAGTGTATACTTTATTCTTTCAACGAAGAAATCAAATTTGGAATTTGACCTTTTCTTCAAACTTAACCGGGTGGGACTCTAAGTAAGTACATAATAAAATATCGATTGCATAATATTATTATATCGCGTATATTTACCGTATACTCATGAATATTCGTTTAGAGACAGAGGGCGGTATCGGCGACCGGCGTGGTGAAGCGGAAGGGAACCGACAAAGGTCTGTGACAATGAGCCTCTCGCGTAGGGCTGACGAATTAATATACGACCAAATATTTGATATCGTTTCATTAGGCAAATGAATAGGACAAAAAAGTTATTTGAATTTGGAGGGCTTACAGTTGTTTTGTTTAGTTTATTGCAAGTTTTAGCTCAGATTATAAATGTAAACATGGGAAGTGAAATTATTATTTATGTAGCTAAGGCATTTGGCGTTTCAATGGTTTATTTGATTTTAGTTTTAATTTAAAATACGTTTCAAATAAAAAAAATGGAAAGAGAAATTAAAGCAGACACGAAATAATACGACATTACATTTTTGACACTATACCACGCAAACAAGAAATC
Organism: Scrobipalpa atriplicella; assembly: GCA_029255725.1. Taxonomy (NCBI): domain Eukaryota; kingdom Metazoa; phylum Arthropoda; class Insecta; order Lepidoptera; family Gelechiidae; genus Scrobipalpa; species Scrobipalpa atriplicella. The sequence goes on along the minus strand of JARACY010001779.1, from coordinate 29,860 downwards.
TACTTTAGGTAGTCAGCAGAATTTTATCTCAAGTACTTTTGGCCTGTAAAGCACATAGCAAAAAGGTTTTAACAGCATTAGTAAAAAAAACAATACAAATTCATAAATACACAAAGTAAATAAAAGCAGGATGCAAATAAATAAAACATGTTGGGCAGCCCTGGCTCGCGCGGCGTCCGACACAGCCGCCCGGACACGTTTCAGGACCATGAATTATGGCACCAGCCGATGTGACTTTTCAATTTGAAATCATCAACCTGGAATTAATTTCATTTTTGAACCCCATTATTTCTGTTATCTACAACGCGAATCGCACAATATGCGAGTTTCGCGTTATATTGCCACATCGACAAAAATATTTTGCGGTGACGCGCCGCGCGGATAATCGCCAATTTAATTTTGTCGTTTCGCTTTTTGTTTTAATTTCGAATTGTGGTCGGCTGGTCTATGTTGGCGCGTGTTCTGACCGCAACAGCAAGCCATTGTCAATTCCATCCAGCGTGAATTTATTTGTACTTTATGATACTTTTCTTACGTCACATAAAGTTTATGATACGATGTCATCTTTGTGTAGATGGGATTGTTGTGGAATAAAAAAAAACTTCCGGAGTCAAATCTGTACAACACAAATCTGTCAGTACGGGTCCCGCAGTTAAGCGGAATCTCTCAACTGTCCTATTCATAGTCCCAGCTTCCGAACATCGTGTGACGAAAACCGAATCGAAATAGACGCCGCACTAATAAATTTCATTCAAAATAAAGCTTCACAGTTTATTTAAGAAATGAAACGTTTTTTTATTGTGATAATCGAGAGGGTGTCTGAAAAATTCTAACTATCGCGCGAACGGTTGTTGACCTGAAATTCTTACTATAATTTAGTGATTTCTAATTTTAAGAGTATAATTCTGAACACATCTATACGCACAATTTGACTCTCATTCTAACAGATTTTCAGATATATTTATTTACGCCTTCTTACTATCAAATCTATCAAGTCTCTCTATCTCTATAGTCTCTCAAATCTATCAATCACTATTCTTCTTACTAAAAGCTAAAAGTACTAAGCAAGAAAAAATGCCGCGCGAATTCATCGCATGAGTTCCTAAAAGGTACGCTCGAATCCCAAAAGAGGAACCTTATAACAAAGCTAATATTAGACAATCATTTCCTGTCAAAAGGGAGGTTACCCCCTCTGACGGATCGAGGGGTGGTGGGGGGAGGATGAAAATACCTCCTCGTCTCTCCAGATTTCGCAGTCGCCGTGTTCGAGTGTGAATCTAAATTCTTATTTTTTGCCGTTAGTGTGATGAATGGATTTTTAATATCCTCCTGCAGCTGTCTGGATACGAAGGTCTTTTGATGAAAAATGCTCTTCGAATGCGTTGTTGAACATCGTTTCGAGACTTTGTTTACTTCAGATTTACATCGATGAGATTTTGTGGATGGTCTAACACGTTATGCTACTTGTTTTCTTGTTTCTCGTGATTCATAGCGTTTACAAAGTTTATAGTTGCTATCTTTAACGCTGTTTCTTTATCACAAAAAAGATTAAAAATGAATGTTCCCGTCATGTCGAAACTTAGTACGGACAGGCAACAAGACATCAGCATCCAGAGACGTCTCAATACGCAGGCGGGTGTACGGTCGGCAAAAAACGTGCCGGCCGCTCTCACGGCACGACTCTATTACGAGTCCGCGGCGTACATGCACCTGGATACGTCCCTGGGGAGGAAGCTTAAGGTATCTCTGTAACGGTCCTGAGAGCTCCAGAGTGGGAAAGCGGAATTGAATGAAATCTAAGGTTTCCATCAGGTTCTATATTTTACCTCTAGTTATTTCGATAGTTTCATAATCAATGGTCATAATAGTGAAAGAGTACAAATTGTAAAACAGGCAAACATTTCTGAATCTTGTTTGTGTTATATACCAAAGTATTCATAATAATAGAGCTGAATGAGACTCTGAAAACTATAAAGAATTTACTAAAATGCATCTCCGTGGAAACAATATTGAATTCCGAAAGAACGTATTTTACATTGGCCATCGCGCGCGATATTTACGCCGTAATTCTTTTAAAACAAAGAGATGAATCACGTGCCAACAAGTGGACAAGCAATTCTACGTCCAATTATAAGTGATATCGTTTCTTTCGTCCACGACCGCGAATAAATAAAACATGACGGGCCCTTCTCACGTACCTACATGTACCTATTACGTATGTATGCCTGTGCGGATGTTAACAGATCTTGATTCGGAGTATCTGATTTGAGACGCTTTCTCCCTGCTTCGGAAATTGTATAAATAAAGCAATTATTTTTAGTCGATACGGTTCGATGTCGAGATTCTGTCTGCGATCTACTCGTAGTAATTTTAGACTTCGATTGTTGGGTCTGAATTGATTGAATTAAAATCACTACGACAGCCGTCGTTCCTATTCTAACTATTCAAGGTTTCTCATTGCGGACAGACGTCTGGAATGCAAGGTTCCTTAAGGTGCCATAAATCTTGAAACTGGCAATGAAACCAGACAAATCAAAATGGAATGGGAAGTGCTCATTACGTACGTAGCATTCGATTCGTTCTTACAAGCTCACACACACACACACACACACACACAATTCACCAAGAACTGAAGTTCCTCACGTCGCTGAAATTCTTGTACAAGCTAATCTGTACTAATCCTGAGATGGTTAGAAACAAAATTATTTAGAACGTTGAATACAAAAAGATACACAATAGTCGCAGTTATTCAAGATGGCGTCGAGAACAAGAACTTAAAAAATTACGTTTTTCCTTCGAATTACAATGTGTGTGGCAGTGAATAGATCAACTAATGGCTAGAAGCAGACGACAATAAAAAGTATGAAGATGCGCGAGAGCATATCGACGGTACATTAACGCGCCCGCCATAGTTGGCACCGCGCAAACCACACCCGTTGGCAAACCGACGCGAGATAGAGATGGATGGAACACCTAGATTGTCTATCGATAAATATAATTCACACACTATTTTGTAAACCGAAGCTACATTGAAGACACTAGAAGCAAAAAAAGAATAACTGCGTTTAAAATCATAAATAATCTTTGCTACAACAATACTACTTTAAATACTATGATGAATGCGTCTGTAGATTGGGTATAAGTAATGTGATGAGATGAAGGATGTAACACGTTTCAGACGGTGCCAAATCTAAAACAATGCGTGCTATCAATTCTGATGAAAACTGCTCACCAGTGGTTCAAAGATCAGATATCTCTTGTGCTCTTTGACAAGAAAAGCACTCGTAACTCGCTCTGTTGCGTTGATCGATGACTTCGGACGATGCGAAAGAGGCGTGTGACGTGCCACGCTGAGACAAACGACTATTGCTAGATCGCCAATACGCTCAAACAAATGCCACTTATTTAAACTACTTGCACTCATCATTCAAAATTTGACATTCAATCATCGCTACAATCATATCTTTACAAGTGGATGACTAGTAGTAACATTTTGAATTAGGCTGTGAATTTCGTTTTCTATTATTGTTTTCGAATTTCGGCAACAAGACAGATGGTAACAGCGACTGGGAATTTGTATTACAATGGCTGCCACAATCCCACCAATGATCCCTGGCACGACTGCGCGTCAGTACGGCTGTTCCGCTGTTTCACTCCACTTGGCACTCAATAACTTTCGTTGGTTACTAGCACCAGCTGAAAATTATGACCGCATTTCATTACAATGTGAACCGATGGCCATTTCGATACGCGAAGTGGTGAAACTGAAAGTGTCGAACATGAACAGTGTCTTGAAGGTAATGGAGAAAAAGCCGATGAAGAATTTAACAAATTGAAATTGAGGCGATAATGAAGCGTTACTAAGACATTATCATAATGATTTGTTTGCAAAGCAGTAGTTAATGATGCTTATAAACAAATCACACACGCTAATATTGCTTGGACACGGAAAGCAACAACGTGTGAAGTAAGCTCAGACGCAGCTGACTGTGGTAACCTAGCAAGAAACGATCCATTAAGTTTACAAGAAGGAACCTGTTATGACAGCCCCATACAAGTGGTGGCACGTTGTGTCAGAAGAGGATGTAATGTAGCGACGAATATTTATTTATTTATAACATTGAGGGCTGTAAATTAGCAGTGAATTTACGGCGCGGCAGAGGAGTGATCGCGGTTTATTTTGGGCGCGCGCGCATGATTTAAACAGTCCGGAGCGGTGCCGTTAGAAATTGAAACCGAAGTGGGATTTGTGGACGAGGAAGTGCTACAGCAAACTGAGTGTAGCTGTGTGTAATGAGGCGCCAATTAAGTGGCACATGAGACTGACATAGTTACATTCTATTTTAAACTAGCATAAGCTCTAGTAAATATGGCAACATTTTCTCGTTTGTCTAAGTTGGCCAGATATCTTTAGTGTGCAACTGTTAGTCACGAAAAGAGCATATTCGGTGTCCACTTTATATTATCCACAGAACGTGACCTTAATCCCTCTGATCCAGCAGCTTTATTCGGAGATATTTCTGCTCAACATTATTGCAACACTTGTGATTGTCACGAAAGATAACAATTATGGAAGTTGGTAGACGAAATTGTAGATTAGAAGGTTTTAGAAACTGAACGATCAACTAGAAAAAACTGTGGTAAAAGAAAATCCAAAACAAAAACAAAGGAGCTAAAAATAAGTCATGAATGACAAATGGCTTTGTTCAACAAAACGAAGCCGTTTCTTAACACGAAAAAGTGACAATAGAGAAATTGAAGAAACTATGCTAATGCAAACTGTTTTTGTAGACATTATTACTAATTGTGCAAATTCTGAAGTATTTATTATAATTTATGTCTCCTCCAACGATCTTAGACAATGCGAAGTCAACGTCAAGCTTTCGTCCGTTACCAGTTACAATGACAAACTGTTAAAAAATGCAGCAAATTGGTTAGTAAACGTGCAAATTAATAGTAATAGTCGTCGAACATGATAAATTGGCTATGAATGGTGTTTGTCGAATAGATTACAGTCAACTGCTGGTTGTTACTGGTTTATGATTATACAACACCTGCTCATTGTAAATATATGAACCATTTTGACATTGAAATAGCAAAGCGGAAATTGCTAAGGGTGTTTTTGTATACTTTCACATCGGGTTAAGATTCTAATCGAGGCACCTGCGTAGAAGCAATAAAGTTACCAGAAGGGCAAGAAAGAAGCATTGTTATTTATTATGGATTTTGTTTGAGTTGCTGCTAGGGAGTTGATTACAACCGACTTTTTTACACAATATGAACCCTTTTTGCACCTTCAATAGAAAATTAAAAATGTTTGAGGCAAACATTCTGTTGGGACTGTTGGGAGATAGGTATCACCTCATTAACTTTCGATACTTAGATGAAAAGAAAATTTTAAATTGTCGAAGTACACAATGTACCCTACGAAATTAAAGCGGTAAATGCAAATACAAAAGAATATTCTATCACATTCTAGAGCGTTGTTCGCAGTTCGCACGGGGCGGCCGGTGACACGATATCGCGAGACCACGTTCGGAGCACATAAATCAGCGACGCGGCTTGTTTCACCAATAAAATTGATTCTTTCACGATCGCAACCTATAAACGTTTACGTAAACGTTACAGTTTTTCAATTTTAAGCTTTGTGAACTAAGTTGAAAATTAAATTATTCTTGTAATGGTATACCTACATACTATTTTCAGTCGTTCATAAGTACTGCCGATTTAAAATTTATAAAATTAAAAGAAGATTATTATTACAAATTGTCATCACTATTGTCTCCTTCGGATTTAAGCCATTTAACCAAAACACAACGATTTTAACAAAGCTTTTGATACGATTTACCATCAAAATGTAACGTTTATGAACAATATCGCAGCCATTTATCACTATCGGCTCATCAGTTCGATTAGACGATTAAAAAAAGTTGTTTTTGAATTGCGAATTATACGCTAAAACCGTAAATCAAGGCCTTGAATGGTATCGCCCTTACTAAATGGGGCTTTATTTATTAGAAACACATAAAAAGACGCGTGCCTATTTCAGAACTGATCAATGAGAAATAGTATCATCTATTGACAGTATCTCCCTTGTATTCAATGATATATCGCATCCAGACATTTAATGTTCAATTTTAGCGATATCAATATCGGTTAATAGAATATTAAAATGCTGTGCCTCAAATTGTGGCGCCTGCGTTTTATAATCTGCATAAATAATATAAGTAAATGTATTGTGGTTATCGGTTTCACGGTCGTGTGGGTGATTTTTGATTTATGGCAAAAAAGTTTGATGTCATTATTCATTATTTTCACATCAGGTTCTATATTTAAAATTCATTCTTTTGAAGATTTTGAAAGTAAATTGTGAATGCAATTTTCACATTTTATTTTAGAAATAATTATGACAATCAATGAGTAACATACCTAACTTGAAACAGAAACGATGTATGTTGAAATCTTAGCAACAATTTTTCTTTGAGAGAACACTGTCCTTTGGAAGCTAAGGAAAGAAACGTAAATTCTTTAGCCAAAGCACATTCCTATAATCCAAGTGAGAAGGTATTTACGGAACAATGTCCTGGAATGGGCTTTATTATTTATTATACGGAAAACAGAGCAAACTAACCAAAAGTGTCCGCGGCGAGCAGCGGGGAGCAACAAAACTTGGAATAAAGAAAATAGGAAACGTGTGCGAGAGCTTTTGCTGTTATTAATTATGGCGTCTCTTCCAAAATTTTACGTATTTTCGCTTGAAAAGAGTTTCAATCATATTTTTAGTGAATATCGTCTTACTATCAGCCTGTTTCTTTAAGTAGAGAAGGATTTTCAAATTCAAAATAAAATGAAACCTTTTTGTGATTGCATAGCATAAGTTGAAGATGATAATAAAATTATTGGTGGTAGTTTATACTTTGATGTTAGTTTTTAAATAGAAAAACAGCTAAACGCTAAAAACAAACTTTCGACCGAACTAAAATTAAATCCAATTCCAAACTTTCTCTAACTCGGCGGCTCTACAGTTCTCTCTGTGCACCAGAGCGAGATAGTCACGGAAACTAAGAGAGAGGGGAATATCGGAAAGGGAACCGTGACAGGAAAGCCGGACAAAAAGAGTGGTGTGTACTCGACTCGCCAAAACTCCCTGGGGTTGCGGGGTTGCACGGAGCTGGATAAACTAAACTAAACCGAGGTTACCTAGAATTTCTCGTACCTGGGAATTCCGTCTGTGCAAGATATCAGCAGGGAAGCTGCGGTTTTTAAGGACTACCATATAATTCGGACAATGCTTGTAGAGAAGCTAAGGCATTTAAGTAAAAGGTTTTGGTAAAGTAAAACCTTTTGGGTGTCGTTTCAGAAAAGGATTTCAAATAGTGGGACTAACAAAAAGCATATCAATGCTAGTGACGAAAATTAGCATAAACTTATTACAACAGCAAAATGTAATAAAGTTTTTTAAAAATATTGTATGATTTGTAAAAATTGTATCGTGATTTTTATAAGAAAAATACAAAAGGAAATCTGTGAACGAGCCCGTTGTCCGGCCAGCAGTCATAACGTTAAAGTTTCCCAGCACATATGCCACCGCTTCGCTCCACTCTTTTATTTCTGTTCCATTTCCACTAAGCGAAAGCGACTTTCCACGGCGACTTTTTTCACTGAAAAGCTGCGAGGAATTGTGGTAAAATAATAACAAAAAAGTGAACGAAGAGAAATGGAAATAAAAATTTGCTTTGTCATAAATCATGAAATGCTTCCGCCTGGTTGGTCGCTGTAACACAAAGAAAGTTTGTATCAACGTCACAGGGGTTTTATTGTCCAGAACGGTATAAAGACTGGGCTTAATTATGTATTCGTCTATCAAGTTTATTTCTTGCAAATATAATATCGTCTTTTCATACTGTCATGATGGGAAAAAACGCGTGCCAAGATTGGCAGGGAGGAAATAAAAAGCGCAAATACATAAAATGGGCCTACACAATTTGGAACTATGGGGTATTGTGAGTAAAAGGAAGAGCTTAACGCATCGCTCGACACAAATCCCAAGCGGAAAGATTCCATTAAGAAAATCAAAAAAGGTCTCAGTTCACGCGACTATTTTCATTTAGCAAAAACAAGCCATAAATTGTCATCTTAACGAGATTTCTGTTTTTGCAGCATTCGCACCCCGAGCTCAGTCGGTTGGTGACTAGCAGCCAGCAATGCTGTGATGGCCTTGTGAGGCATGGATTATTACGTCAGCGCCTTAACGCCCCGAGAAATTAGACTGAGTGAGGTGAGGGCGCTCTTTTCAAAGGTCAATAGCGTATTCTTTATTTCTTTTTCTTTTACGCCTGCAAAAGATATAATGAGTTGTCTGCGGAGACTGCTTTTTACCAGGAACTAACATTTTACAAAATAGGTACTTACTCGTAGCACAGCATTTCTTGCAATGTTACGTAGCCAGTTTAATTTTTAGTTTGGTTCACCCAAACGATTGAAAAAGTAAAAATTTAGTCATCGATTCAAATTTCGTAGCAAATGCTACATACAATACATGCAGACATAACTATTATATAGGTACAAATATCTGAGTAAGCCCTTATAAAATCCTCAACTGCGATATAGTAAGTAGCAGATAGCAGATTCGCTGCAATAAATAACGACGGCTGCATGCGTTCGCGCGCGGCTGAAGTCCCGACACGCATACACGCATGTGCGGAGCGTGCCAAGCGCACGCGCAGGTCTACATGGATTTTAGATCTAGGACGTTGGACTGTTAGAAGTTATGGTGGGAAATATTTTTGTAAATAATGCAAATTGTAAGTGAAACGCTGTTGGGAAATAATTTCAATAAAACTTTTTAAAAGTCGTATTATTTTTGTTAGATCATCAAAAATGTTGTTTATTTTTTTGTTACATAAATTGGATCAAATCAGTTTGAACAAAATAGGCAATTTAAATGTAATCAAATAAAGTGAACTGGACCAAAATTTGTATTTTCTTAAAACAGTTAAAGTACACGGCAATCTAAATCTAAGTAGGTACATATCTACTAAAAATGTGCCGAAGCTAATTTTGTGATGGGATAATATTTATAGGTACCTTCGAAACATTTACTGTTGGTTTCGGTTTAAAAATAATTTGATATAAGTATTCTCTATGGTTGGCGATTTGACTTAACTATAGATGATATAAATATTTAATACATTATTTTATTGCTTAAAACAGACTCCACGTCAAACCCGACAACTCAAAGCTCAAACAACAACAAGCGAGCTAATACGCAAACTGAACTACATTCAACATTCGAACTTGCAGAATAAACTCCGAATATCATAATTAAAGTGCCGTTCCACAGTTTGGGCCGTCACGTGATACCGTTGCCCAAATTATCCGGGCCTGTGTCATCTTGTCCCAATCCAATATGGCGCCATAAATCCTCTGCAGGGGGAGGGGGACTGGGCGGGGGAGGGGGGCTGGGCGGGGGGTACGTCACTCAAACTTTCTCCGTACTCCGTCTTACACTCACTCGTCTCGACTAGGGGTGGGTACGGATGCCATAGAAATGCGCTTTAGTTTTTTTTTTGTGTATGCGGTGAAGTGATGTGTGAGTGGTTTTAGAGATGCGTGGATTTTAAAAAAGTTTTCTGTAACCGAAATAAATAGAACATTGCTGCCGATTCGGTGAGACCACGAGTTAACTAAATGCCAACTAAAAATTATTGCCGTCCCTTTCTGTTCTGCCAGGATAGAAAATTACAGGACCATTTTAGTGAAGATTTATATTGTAAGCTGCTATAATTGCATGCATAGTTTACACCCAAATGTAAATTTAATCAATTTTATCAAAAGTAAATTTGCTATCGTACATCATCCTGTTACCTTCCTAACAAATAAACCCAAGTTGCAAGGATTTCCTTAAGAGGCTACCCTGAGCCAAGTGGCGGCCTCATCAGTCAAAAAATCATAATCCACTGAAAACACAATCAATCGAAAATCCGGTACGGCGAATTGAAGTTAAAGCAAAGAAGATAATTTAGAACATCATAAACTTATGATTCAGTGTTTACAGCAGTTACAGATAGCAAAAGTGCTAAAAGTGGCCGTTTTTCGCAAATTTTCTTTCTGTTACTACCAGGAACTATGAATTTCAAGTTTATGATGTTCTAAATTATCTTCTTTGCTTTAACTTCAATTCGCCGTACCGGATTTTCGATTGATTGTGTTTTCAGTGGATTATGATTTTTTGACTGATGAGGCCGCCACTTGGCTCAGGGTAGCCTCTTAAACCTTGACAGTATTAAATGAGCCTGCTATACCTCATACTATGTCAGGAAACGACCTTACCAATTTCTATGAATCCCCAATATAATTATTTTAGGGTGTGATTTTCCCGGTAACGCTGCTGACGCTACATGCCCAGCGGCGCGGTGGTGCGCTTCAAGGAATCCTTAGATAGAGTTCGAGCGGGATGAGTAATCTCTTTTGTTTTTCTAAGAACATGCCGCTGCCGACCGTACGCGATTATCAGCTTGTTTTCCACACTGAGCTTTTAAATTCAAACCAGTTTTACAAACACTGGTGTGCTGACGGTACACCGTCGAAACATATCGGTATTGTTTATCTTTATCCAGACTGCTTTTTAATGAAAAGCAAAAGGAGATAAACATTTTTTGAGTGTTTAGGATTTGCGACTTCGTGGTTATGGAAGAATATACCTTAATAATGTATTAAAATTTGAAGAAAAAATAATATTTACTAAAAAAATCCTTATCTTTGAACTAGATATGTCCAAATTTGCAAAGGTACTTACCTGTTACTTTTATTGCACGACCACGAAGTGAAATTTAATTTCAGTACGAGCCTACTATTTAAAATTTAATTTTCGGTGAAAGAATACAGTCATGTTGCCTACACTGTCCAACCTAATGAATGAGTGAGTATGGAAAATTGGGGAGTAATTCCCATAATGATCCGGAGTTATAGCGGTTATTTGCATAAGCGTCCGATATCTATGTGTCCATCAACCATTATTGTAATTGGGGACCATAAAACTAAACTAGCGAGGTAAGTAGGTGTGACGACAGAACGTAAAGTCTATCTGACCGCAAAATATTGTGGTGGGTTTATGTTTATATGCAAATTGGGTCGCTTGGATCGTCCGCTGAGCAAAGTGAGGAGATAATGTTAGAAAGTAAAGTATTTTAAAGTATTTTTTTTCCAATTATCAGTTCCATATTTTATTTAGTACTATTACAAATGATTATGTTACCCATAAACAAATATAGACGCTTTGAAATAATGAGATAACTAATATAGATTAGGTAACATTTTAAAGTTTCGGCAGCAAAGAATTATGAATGTAGTAGTCTAGCTCACAATGTTCGATCCATTGACAAGGTCAAACAAATTCTTACAAAAGACTTATACTCTCTATTTCACTAAAGAATTCCCATCAGTGATTTGATTGCTTTCGACCTGCAATTTGTTCCCGGTGACTAAATCAAAATTAAGCACTACGCAATCCTGTTAGCACTTGCGTGACCAAAGTTCCTCCGAGACTTCAACAAGTCCCTTACAAATTCAATAGAAAACAAACATCCTTTAATAAATCGAACCGTTGAACCTCGAACAGAGGACGTACATCGTTTTATCAAGAAATATGACATTGAAATCATATCCGCGAAGTATGCACTACGTTGTCGAAACTAGACTTTTGAAATTCGAACTTTGTTTTGACACCTTTAAAGAATTCTTCAATTTCCCGAATTATAAACATTTCTCCAAAAAGGAAACAAATAAGTACCTACCTAATCAAACTCGTATCTCTACGAAACAGAATCCCGCAAAGTAGTAGCAGATCAAGAATCAATATACCGGAATGAGCAACACCTCCCAGTTTCTGGTACCCTGTATATTTGCTCATCTATTGGCAAATTTGATTTAAGACCTCCAGTGGGGATCCTTAAATCCCTTTCAAATCAAATTTAGCACATATCCTATAATCCTCGCGTGTCCGCAGGTGCTGTAGGAGTTCAATACACCGGTCATCTATCACTGCTCACCAGGGGGCGCCTATATTAGAAAACCTTCGTCAGCCAACACACGTCTAGTCTCAAGATAATTAAATTTTCTTAGAGACTATCTAGACACCTGCTTTTAATGTTTGCATACACTAAACCGTAAATTCACGCTAAGTTAATCACGGCATGGCCATTGTTTTTTTAATGTTGCTACTAGCTTGAATTTTGTATTTTTACCATCTTGAATAACGTTTTGGGTTTTTGAGATCATCGTCCTTTTTTTAAATTATGACTAGATACCATCCAAATATTATTAGATTTCAAATTTTTAAGTATAATAAAACAATATAACTATACAATAATACTACTACTACTCATATTTTTATTTGCTAATTAGCCTAAAAGAATTTGAAACCTCCTTGTTATATTTTTATACCTTGTAAGAAGTAGGTACACAGAACATTGGTATTTTATACGATCATAAAAAATTCTTTACAACACAAGAGCAAAAAAGCTAAACCGTAATTGAAACATTAAAATGTGTAACTGATTTGCAAGTCTAGAACTTTAAAATGCACAGTAAAAATTGTTACCTACACACATATTTTTTATATCAAAAAAATAAGTTTATAAGTCAAGGAAAATAATGTCATGTCATGAGGGAACCTAAAATAACAGTAAAAATTATTAATGAAATTTTTACTGACAAGTCGGTTAAGAAAATCATGTTAGCTATTATAAAATTTTCAATACCAATTTCTCTGCTAAAAAACATTGTCAAGGATCAAATAAAGTTCATAAAAAAAAACCAACTTGTACTTCAGTCTATTCTGTCCCATAGTCCCATCACTAGTAAAAATGCTTTAAAAACTTGCAAATTCCCATTGACTTTACAAGAGTCACAGTAAGTAAGTTTAGGATCATGTGGTCGAAGTTCGGTTTCGGGTTTGGGACAATTAATTATGCAAACAAAACTACCCATTTGTGTCTTTGCGCAAAATGCCTGTTTGGACATATTGCGTAATGTGCTCTTAAATAGAATTGTCCCATTTGGTATTTTTTTGTTTCAAAAATGTGGTTGGGTAATTTATGTTCTATAGAGTGATGATTAAGCTTTTAAAAGAGCTTGAAGGTCGTTTTTTTTTTTTATTAATGAATAATACAACCTTAAATAAGGATGTACCTGAATCGATGGACTAAGTGCCTATGTACATTTAAATATATTAATAGGTAGAGGGTACCTACTTGTACCAGTGCTTCTACAATGTATGATTTGATAGAAAACCATATTAGGTATAGCGTGGCAGCACTTTCATTGACTGGAATTTATCTTCTAATATTAAAACTGTAACTTTGTTCAAATGTCTAAGAGCGACTGTCATCTTCAACATTTGTTCCCCAAAATGAAGTCATTATAAACAATATAAAAGTGTGGTCGTCTGTGCGTATCATCCAATTCACTATAGCCCGGCTTTGTTCCACAAGTAATTTATGTGGGCAGTAAAAATATGATTAGCTCGACCCGGGCCGTATTGAGTCGTCACTCAGCTCCGCGGGACTTTTATGGCCTCATTTGGACAATTCGAGGGCACTTCCTTGAACCATGACCACGTTTACAAGACCCTTATAAAACTTCTAAACTAACCATCTGGTCCCTTCAAACAAGGTTCGAAGGAATCCAAGCTTTTGGAATTTTTCAAATTACTTTTGTTACGTTGCGTTCGAATTTCGTCAACAATGTAAAGGCTGGTCGTAAACTTTATGGCTGTTGTGACGAGCCGTGTGAATTCTTTATGGCTATGACTATTATATATTCTGTGGCTATGACCAGTTCCAACAAAGTATTTTATGGTATCACTTTTTAAATTAATGCATTTAAACACGTTTCATTTGTTTATAGTTTTAAATTTAGAAGTTAGCGGTTTCCGAATAAAAGCGAAGCTATGAAACTGCGGAGAAACGCAAGAGGTGGCGGCGTTATAGAAAAAAAGACCTAATATCTCAAATGTCAAAATGTGACATTGAGTGATTTGTAGCTAAGCTCCGCCTGTCCTGTGTTTCAAACATCACCGCTCGGGGCAGACAGCTGAGCGCTAAGCTTTGCAGGGGAGTAACCGAGTTGCATACACCTGTCTCATTCCTACTCGTGTTTTTTTCCTATCTCCATCCCACACGAATAATACTCTCCTATTCTATAAACAGCTCTACCTATTACACGGTATGTCTTACCTGAGAGCTTTTGTGTAAAAGTTCAACGCTTTTTCTCGATGCAGTTTGTTTATGAAACGCATTGCACAAGGGATTTCGCGGAGTTGTACAATATTGCATTACAACAGTTTTCAATAATTTCCTTTCTAGTCGGGTCTCATGGTGAGTTTGCTGTCATGTTAAATAGGATTATTGTGTTTGACGTTTCCTCTCTTTTGTACAATTTGTTAAGTGATAGTAAATAAATACAAACCTAATGTTATCGACAGGTGATGGACATATTCAATGGGTATGTAGGTACCTGAAAAGATAAAAAAGATAGGTTAAATTATGTTTCACAACCTTTATTACAAAGTCTCTTGAAATAATTTAAATAGCTACTCTAAGAAATTCATGTTTGGTTTACTGAAAAAATCTAAAATACTGAACAACAAAAGCATTGAAACTAATCTAACATTACAAAGGCCCGTATTTATAATCAGCTCTCAAGAGTGACAGCGAGTTTGAGTTCATATCAGAAATTTCATTTCAGTACATAATGGCCTGTCAAATCCATACTTAATATTGCGCTCAATCTTGAGATCGCTTTATAAATACGATTCAAAGAAACAGTAGCCCAAACTCAAGATAAAGTTATCAAATAACACACACCAACACATTTACAGTACATAACTACTACTTCTTAATAGCTCTACTCTAGCCATCTGCTTTTAATGAATACTCGTCAATGTGTATGACGGCCCTTACATCTAAGATATATGACTGCTTTGTGGTGTCAAATGTTCTCATCCACTTACATTTTATGTTAGTCAATATTATATTATTATTTGTAATATAATTTATATTTGTATGTAATATTATATTGTAATGAAAATAATGGCAAAGAGGCGTATTGGGAAATAACTTTACTATTTGAAGAAAAGTAAAAACTTGTCAAAACCAAAATTTTAAACCTATAACATGTGAAGTGAATATACTGGCATCACAAAACTAGCATATTATACTTATTGTTGGATAACTAAGACTAAGAAGCAGAGAAAACTATAGATATGATGTCAATTATAATAGAGGGGGACAAATTTAACTTGCAGTTGTTGGTTCAATGAAGTTTCGATTGACTTGAAGGGTTTAATCCACTCAAAGGGTCTGGTCTAGAAGCAGTTTCATTGAGTAACTTCAATGAAGTGTCATAATGTGATTTAGTTTGAAACATACTCTGAGGAAATCAAGATACTGTTGAAAATTCGATCGATTGATAATTATTCTTTGAAAATCGATTTGTAAATATCCAAGAAAATTGATACTCGAATAATAACCATCTTTTGATTCTTACAATCTAGAAAATTAATTTCTATTTAAAAACTTCTCACATCGTTCCTTATTTCCACAAAATTTCCTTACAAAAACTCTTAGTTCTCATATTAGCGTTGACAAAAGCCGGTGGCGAGCAGTTTGCCCTAATGCGATGTTATCTGGCCAGAGGACCGGCGGCTCGGCGTCTTTACCACTTAAAGCGGGACTATTTATACTCTGTGGCATCGTCTGAGGGAGCTCGGTTGATAAAGTTGGGAGTTGAATGGTTTTGATTGGGACTCACTACTACTGAGGGAATAGGGCATCTGATTTTGGTCTAAAACAAAAAGTATCTAGGTTTGGTCTATAAGCATGAGAGGGACTATTTTTGCACTCTGTGGTAACGTCTTAGGGCGCTCGGTTGATAAAGTTGGGAGTTGAACGGTTTTGATTGGGACTCATTATTGAAACAGGGGGATTGGGCATTTGAATCTCGTTTTAAATTAAATACCTATATTGAACTACAGAAATATAAATCGTATATTTTCTTTTACTAACGAGTAGGTCTAGGTACTTAATGAATCAATTTTTCCTGCTGTTTTGACTAATTTTATCTTTTTAAGCATATCTAGGTTTGTACACTAAGGACCTCTCATTTCTCATAATTATCATACTTATACTAGGCACCTATATTATTTAAATACTGAAAACTTTTTTAAATTAAAATAGGATCAACAAAGTCGGGAAATTAGAAAGAAAAGCAATTTAACTATTAAACTCGCTTTGGTAGGTACAGGCTAGCACGAAACCCAAGACACAAAAGGGAGATACACTCGGTTAAAATAGGCATGTTGACTGGGTGGCTAAAAAAATTCAAAACGTTTATACTGAAAACTGATGGCTAAAATATTGTGAATCTCATTCACCATTAAAAAAAATATGCACATTCAGATTTAATAATCGAGTTAAAAATATAGAAGTTATTGATTTGAGTAGTCAATATTTACAAGCCAGTAGTGACGTCATAACGCAATTTTCATACAAAAAAGCATTTTGACATTTCATAAAAAGTTGCTGATTTGACTAGTAGGAAAATAGCCTATTCCAAAAACATTCCACCTTTTTCATGAAAGTTAACTCTCTATCGTTGAAAAAAACATGGTAGTTATTAGACATCATCATAGAAAGACAGTACACCTATTTGAATCCATCGCGTTTTTAGTATGAACATTTTCCTAGCATCTCTCTCTACCATGCAACCAAAATAATGATGCCGGCTTAGAAAGGCAGCTAAAACAAATGGACAGCTATTTACCGGGATAACCTCTTGAAATTGGTTGGTTAGTCGGCGTTGTAACTAATGGAAAAGCTGAATAGAATGTACATTGATAGAAAGTAGCGACTATCATTTTGTGTGGTATTTGAGAAATTATTAATGGGAAGCGCTTCCTTAGGACGTGTAGAGAAACTTTAATATTAATTAGTTAATTAGTTGTTTAGTCTCTGTTTCCCGTGTGATCAGTAAAGTTAATATTCTTCTGTAGATACAATTTTTCACTATAACTTGTATGAATAGTATAAAAAAAACGTTTCAAAGGAGTCTATCTATTTTTACTGAAGGAAAAAAGGCAACATAAACTAACGTGCTAATACTGTCGATAAGCATCTACAAAACATAGTAATTTAAGGCTCGACCAACACCAGGAGTCTGATCAGTTTATTCCGCAAATAACAAGTTGCATGGCAGCTAAGTGTCGAGTAACCCTCGGCGGTTGGTTCCACTACGCTCCAAAAACCTCTGTTGTTTCTAATAAAAACTTTTCTTTTAATATCAGGAGTTGATTTCACTCCATATCTTAAAAAAATGTGATTAAAAATATCTTCATTCCACCTTTCCCTGAAATTATTTTTGTAAAGTTTGAACTAAGAAAAATGTACCTACAAAGTGCAAAATTTGCAATACAAACTGCAAACTGCAAAATTTGCAAAGGTTCCTATAGGTTATGGTGAATCGCAGTTTAGGCGTAAGCTTTCAAACCGTTTCAACCTCAGAATATGAGTCGTTCGTCATCTCGCACGGCAATTAACTCGCACGGATTTTAATTACCGTGCGAGTTGACGAAAACCAATTTTATTAATTTTACTGTTCGTCATCTCGCACGGTTATAAAAATCTGAGGTACTTTTTTACAGTTAGATGCAAAAATCTTATTTAAAAAAATAATATTTTCTTAATAATATTTAGTTCAAAAGGTTTTGCATCTGACTGTACTTTGTACCGTGCGAGTTGGCGAATGGTAAAATAAATAAATAATGTGTCGTCATCTCGCACGGTATGTTAACTTCCGTGCGAGTTTATTGCCGTGCGAGTTGACGAACGACTCCAGAATATGTTAAACATGGAGAAAACGTTGCATTACTTGTAGGTACTTTGATACTTTTTTTACCCTGTTAAGGATAAGGCCGTAATTTTTTTGTAATGAAAGCCTACAGAAAAAAGTATATGTGGAAGTTCAATTTCAGAGCACGGTAGAGCAACTCCCCTCGAGCTGGGTATCGTATGGCGTAGGAACCGAGGGCGGGAAACGGGACGCGGGTGTGCGGCCGCCTTTAGTCTGCGGTAAGTGTGCGCTAAGCTTTATAAAGCTATTTATAAGAGTGTAGCGTAAGACTGTACTTGGTTGCAGTTTATTTTTTGTTTGTACTTAGGCATTGTTGTTGCTGGGCTAGACAAAATGTAGAATATCACGATGTATATTATACGAACGTAACAGAAATTACATCTATTTAAAATTTATATCACGAGTGCTACTTTCGATGGTGATAAAAATAGGATCACAGAAAAAATAAATGAAAGCCATATAAAAGCACTTACTACATAATATCGTCCCAGTTCTTGCTAACAGACCTATCTGTCAAACGGACCTATCTACACTGACCATACCATCAGGATCCTCTTTTTTTTTTTGAACAAGTTCTCTCTAACAGTCGTTTCTGTATCGTCTACCGTTTAGAAGATAATCGACATTTGTGTTTGGCATATCTGCACAACAAGGCAATAAATATTCTTACAAACCGGCTCTTGTACATATAACTGTTAGCGAGATTTTTAAAATTTCACACACTTCCAAAAATTAAGAACTATGTACATGTGACTGTTAGACAGATTTTTTGTCTGCAATGTTGACATTATTTTGCGTATAAAACAACAGTTTTTTTCGAATATAAACCTTGTTATCTTTGTAATTAAGTCTTTAGCATTAATTTACACGGCGCCACATCACTGTGGTATGGGGGCCTGCTTGAGGGGAGCAAGATGTGAATGTGGTATTCATCAGCGAGGTTAACCCAAGGCTAACTGAATGTCCCACATTGCCAGATTACCACACCTACCTTCAGAAAGAACGTCGTATGGATGGTGGAAAGGACCAGCAGCGTACCGAGGACTGGCAATGCTGGTGAAGAGACACATCATCTTCCAGCCCATCGACCACCAACAACTAAAATCGATGTACGCCATTGTTATTCAACTCTAACACGGAGCAGAGGACCTCTAATCGCTATTTACAAAGCGCCGCAGACCAAGTTCCAGGTTGCTGACAATTACAAGGTCCACATTCCTCTATTCTTACCAGCATCGGCACTTAAACGCAAAGAACACAGCCTGGAACAAATTGTACCTTCAACACTGCTAGAAATACCCTACAAGCATATTTCTGGCCTAGAACACACTTACGATGTCAGCAGGCTGATAGAGGTGACATGCCACGATCTGAGGAGTCCATTCATAGACAACGTGCTTGACATCGTAGTCCACCAAGGTCTCCGCATCCCGCCTAACGAGGAAATATTAGTAGACTAGCTACCCGTCAGTAGGATCCAAGTAGTATCGGGTGGCACTCACTACTAGCACCAAGATCCTGCATCGAGTAAATTGCGGGTGGTGTCAAAAGTTTTCTGAGTACAAAACCAGTACAGATCGCCCAAGATGTATGGAAAGGCACAGTGGAACGAAGCACCGTCATTCTGATTGCTACTGAATCAGCATCCCAGACTTATCTGATCTGGCTAGTCTGATTCAGGCCTACAAGAAACACAAAACCAGGAGGCGATGGTAGCATACTCCTAGGTTTATGCACTCAATATCAAGCTCAGTGACTTGACTGCAAAGTAAAGGAAAAACTTCCAAAACATGCAGCCTAGCCTGGAAACCATCTGAGGGCGTTCGAGCGAGAGACCCTTTCCATAACCGCCTCTGTCTTCAGCTCACAAACATAACGCCGGTTATTCCCAGGGTAAACTGATATGCAAGGTCGATGATTAGGCCGAGACATTCAGTTGAAGCCGAAATTGACATTGCAGTTGAGAGACACCTTGAAGACTACTTCGTAGCACCGATCGAACCAGAAAAAGACGGCCGGAGCCGAGCTGCAAGGAGGCCTTGGGTACGAACAGGATCTCCAACTCAGTTCTATGACATAGATTTAAGTTTCCGTGCTATGAGTTTGATTATTATTATTATCTGCTGCATTTGGCCCAGGAAAAAGAAAATTTCGTGTTCTCCTGCCTGGCAAGATAAAAGGTGGTAATGACTTGTTGTGTAGAGAGAATATAGCTTAACTCATGGCTCGGTTTAGTCATTTTAATCCCAAAACCTAACCATGAACTAAGGTAAATACCGCCCGATCAAATTCCTCAGCACCATCTCGAAAGACTTTTTTTGCGTGGTGCACAGTACCACCCTTCACCTGAGCCATGTCTGACAGCTTCTGGTGATTGACGTCAACAACTGAGATCACACTGTCACGTGTATCACTTGGACTGGACATAGAGATGGCATTTGACCTGAGCCATGTCTTGCAGCTTCTGGTCATTGACGTCAACAACTAAGATCACACTGTCGGGTGTATCATGTTGGACATAGAGATGGCATTTGAACTGAGCCATGTCTTTCAGCTTCTGGTGATTGACGTCAACAACTGAGATCACGCTGTGGAGTGTATCACGTTGGACATAAAGATGGCATTTGACCTGCGCCATGTCTTGCAGCTTCTGGTGATTAACGTCAACAACTGAGATCACACTGTCGCGTGTATCACGTTGGACATAGAGATGGGATTTGACCTCAGCCATGTCTTGCAGGTTCTGGTGATTGACGTCAACAACTGAGATCACACTGTCGCGTGTATCACGCTGTACATAGAGATGGCATTACAGCGGCAATATGAAGACCTAGTATTCAAGCTCAGAAGACGATCGTTCCCAAGCGTATCACCAAGCTTTCCAGAAGAGCGGTCCCATTGGAGTTTGCTCTCTCCGATCCGAGATACTGGCTGGTGGTTTGCAGGGGAGTTGACTGCTTCCCACATGCTACGCGAGTTTACAGACACGGATGATAATAGTCCCATCCCAATGGGACAGCTTGTCAAATGGATGGATAATCTTGCTGAAATACTTGGGCCTTAATATTGAAAATGCGGCAACAAGGTACTCATAATATTAAATTTAAAAAAAATAACATTATTATGGGATGCTATGGGTTTGTTCTTAGTAAACACAGGCAAATTCAAACTAATTGATGATACTATTTAAAGATGATTTTACAATAAAGAAAATAATACCTTCTTGTTATGTTAAGTCTAAATAAAATCTCATTAAATATTATAATCAGTAGTTCAGTTCAGTACATAAAGTATATTTAAGGTGATAGGATATTAAAAACATTATTTTAAATCATTTCTACTGCCAATGAATAAGAATAAGTCTGAAAACTGTAATGATTGATATAATTTTATTTATTTTTAAACCAAACACTGCGGTCCTAACTGACAAAAATAAAAAACAAAGTTCTCACAAAGAGTCATATCTGCATTAATTAAGTATAAGTCAATTAATACAACACTTAGAGCTTTAAGGCAAACACTTACTTAAAGGGTATTTTTTTTACTATAGTAAAACGTTATGACTTCATTAATAAAGGCAAAACTAACTTTATCACAGTGTCATCATTACAGCGCCAAACCGCAAAACGCTTGCACTCGAAAACTATCAAAAGGCAGATAGGTCAGTTAGCAAGAACTGGGACGATATTTCCATTAAAATTTTCTGCCAACATAATTATGATTTCTAACTTACCTACTTAGACGACCTTCATACAGTAGAATTCACTAACAATTCGTGATGCTGAGCTGACTGAAGTGGATTGTTTTATGCGATAAGTCTTCCCACTTCCTAACTTGTTATAAACGTATGGTATGATTGTCTTTCGCAATTCAAAATAAACCAGGTGCATTCAAAATTGGCACCCATTGTTCTTTCAAAAGGCTCTTAGGAGGTCAAAGAAGGGATATAATATGGTTGAAAAATTATAATAATGCCTTCACCTTGTTATTTATTTTGATCGAATTTAATCAAATATCATGAAATTCCTGCTGATTTAATCAGTCGGTAGTTTGTAGGATAAATAAGTAATATAGTAATTATGTTCGACACTTATAGACTTTTTCCACTTCCATTTATATAATGTAAGTTAGTTATAATATTCGTATTAAAATATTGTATTGTTTGCTTGGAAAGCTTACTTGCAATTTCCGGCCACTTTAAAAAAAGCAATGTAATTTCACTCCTTGCAGGAAATTCACATGGAATTTTAAAATTCAATTTCATCGAAAGGTGTAAGTTTGCACACGCATTAAGTTTAATTAAGTGCTCGATACGTTAAGTAAACTTAATAGCGCCATTCACTTGTTTTTTTGTTGCTTCTAAGGAAGCAATTTTAAATGGTAGCATGGTAGCATTAACTTTAATAGGTCTCTTAGGTATACGTGCTTCAAACACTAATTCTGATATTTTATTATTTACTTACCTACTTAACAAATGTATATGACTTACTTTAATAGCTACTGGAGTATGGGCGAAATAAAACGACTTGAAACTTGTTATCTTTCTAAGCATTCTGTAAACCCGAAGGCTTCAGTGTTTTGGTATTTTGGTAACTAACACCGGGTAAGTACTTAACTACTGCACTATTGCATACGTGGAGAAATCAGTCTTTTATTCAGACTCTGACTCTAAAATGAAACTTATTTTATTATTTTCATTTTTTTTCCATTTACCGTGTCGTAGCATTTTGAACATCTTTTGTTTTCCAAAGATCATTTCACTTTAGGTATGTATTTCATTTATATTAAACTGACACAGACTGTTTTGAACTGTGCACGCATCCACGTGCTGCGTGCGTGTATACTCGCCCCGCCCTCTCCTTGTACCATGTAGAAACAATATAGAAAATTGCATTTGATATTAGGTGGCCCCCTCGGCAATCTATTTTAATGTAATTGTTGGTTTCCATCAAAATTGGACCGGGCCTGGACGTGCGTGACGGGTGGTGAAGGAAAGAAAAAATTAGGTTTGGCAGTTTTGGGTTTCTTTATAAGATTCATCAAGATAATGTAAGTACAGAGTAAAATTTACAAGTTACTAGATTATTTTTAGGGTGCTCAATAACTTTGACTTCAGTTTATCGAGTCGTTACACTGTGAATTTTACAGCATATATTTGAAAGAAGACAAAAAAACTATTTTTAGAACCATTTGTTGTACAAAAACTTTCGCAAAAGCTCTAAGCAAACCGAAGGCGAGTGAGTAAAGAACAGTTCCTTTGAATCCAGCTCCGAAGTCCTGGCTGCTTGCTATGCAGGAAGGCGCGCGGTCTGATTTCCGTGCGCACTCCGCACCCGAAATGTATTAGTGGATTTAACGCCTACGAAATAACCCCAGATCGAATGTGGTGCGGGGAGAATTCTCTATTAGTACGGTTCATAATAAAATTAGGTTAGTTCTTTTTGACGACAACGTAGCTAAAACGGCTGTTTGTGGTTGAAGCTCTGTCTACCCCGTGGGGAATAAAGTCGTGATTTTATAAGAGTTTGTAGCTCACATTAACACGTTGAGTAAAAGAGACTTTCGTGTCCGAGTGTACTTCGTAGCAAAGAGCTACGTTGCTACGCTGCTACGAATATTGGTAGACAAAACGTTGATTTAATTATTATGTAAATGAAATTGACTAACGTGTTTATAAAATGCCTATAAAAAGACAATATTAATCGTAAATGGTAACACTATGGTCCTTAATGTTTCGAAATAAAACCGAAGTGAAGCAAGAATATTGCAATTTAAACGATATCCATAGAAATACCACATTATTAAATGTGTCACTGTCTGTAGAATGTGGAGAAACAAGCTATAAGCATAGAAAACACCAAAAAACATCGCAACAAACCAAGTTTTATGTTTTTTTTATTGTTCATAAAATTCTACATGTTGTGCTGGTGGCTCTGTTAGTCAACATTTAGACTTCTTTACGACTAGAATGTCTAATTTATAAGTAAAAGTATGTTCTAAAAAGCTAGTCAGCTTTAATAAGTAGTCATAAAAAATCCGCAAGTTTTATAACATTAATTAAAATATTCGTGATTCCTAACAAATTGAATGATATCTCAATCAAGTCGGTCGTAAACTATTTTATGTTGTGCAATTAAATAATATTATGACTGCCTTCTGGTATTACTTAGGATTAGGCTATAAAAATATAATCCTTATAAATAGGTACGCATGTAAAATTGTTGCTAAATAAGTAAAGTTTAACGCATACCTATGAAATATTTAATCCTAATGAATACACCTGTAAAATTGTATAAATGTCTGGAAATAATGCAAAATAAGTAAAGTTATGTACGCATATTAAATTAATTAAAAGTGCTTTTAAGTTAAACAAGGTTTGTGGTTTAGTCACGCAAACAGTAAAAAAAATGTGACATAAAAACAGACATAAAAATTTCAAACACCCACGAGAATACGAAAACTAGGAAAGTTTGATATATTAGCTTTTAAATACAATTGAAATCGTGACAGATTAAAATAAAGTCCGTCATGGCACCTGATTGTTGAGCAACTACCTACTGAAAATGTTGTAAAATTGTATGTACCCGAATGCGTTAGAATATTCTTTTTAATACTTTACTTCTATTAATTTTAATTTAAAATTAATGTATTTACGCCAAGTGAATGTTCCTTCCAAATAAAAACACTATAACTCAACTTCATTTATCGTACTACTTCTCTTTATTTTAGACTATAAAAAGTTTTACACTTACATTAAAAAGTTCAAACAAACACCTAATTAAATCTAAACCATGCAATAAAAAAATCAACAGTTACTGGTATCTTAAAGAGACGAGATTCCAAGGGCAGGGAAACCCCTCTTTGGTCATAAACTCGACTTTTACGACCACGTTACGAGCGAACCCAGTACCGAATACAAATTTGTTAGGGAAGTTTCCACAGGCAAGGATTTTAAACGTTAAGATATTAACTAAATCTAAACCATGCAATAAAAAAATCAACAGTTACTGGTATCTTAAAGAGACGAGATTCCAAGGGGAGGGAAACTCCTCTTGGGCCTTAGTACTTAAGTAAAAAAAAAAACTTAATATTTCCGAGTTTGAATTTGGTAAGTTTCATCATTTAACATCAAGCCTACTAGCTCGGCTCTCGTATTTACTACCTTCATTCATTTATATCGCCATTTTGCATTCGACCCTTACTAGTGGAATCAAAGCTTTATGGAACCGTTACACTAACCTTAATTGGGGTATTCAGATTGTGGGCTTTTATTACAATTTTTTATGACATCTTTTAAGATTAGCCGCAATTTTGACACTGATGGTGTTTATGGGTTAGGGAGTGGAACAGCTTGGCTTCTGTATAAGTTGATGAAACAAGAAAATGTAGCGATGACACTTACAGACGTTCGTGTCAAAAAGTAAATTGGTCCAAGATCATTTATAAGAAAGTCATGCATGAGAAAATGAATATGCTAATCATAATAGGTACGTACTGCTGGATTTTTTCGTGTATTTTAAACAAGTTCACTCAATTTCAGCAATGCTGTACCTAACTAAATTGGAGAAAATTGAAGCATGTCGAAATATTCCTCTATTCTTGATGAAGCAATTTTGTTGAGATTTCTAGCATAGAAAATTTTAAGTGTTTTTGCAAGATTTCTTTTTCAATCCAGACACGCGAATTTCTTTTCACACCTATCCGTTTTACTATATTCTCCTTCCGTTACTATTTACGCACATTTTGCGTGTTCCATACACTTTATGATTAAAATAACGATTGCAGTATGAGCACCTGTGCAGAAGCGATATGCTATAAAAATTTACTTTTACCGTTGGGCTATTATTACGCATTTCATGGATGCCAAATTGATATCCAGTTTTTTTTTTCTTGGACGAGTTTTGGAACCTCAGTTGGCAGAAAACATTTATCTTTTTTGACATGAGACCATACAAATTTAATAAAATAATGTAGGTACCTATCATACGTTCATATTTTTGTATATTTCTTTCCTATACCTACATAAAAGTGATTGTTTTTAAAAGGGTTCAGTAAAGAAATTATGAAGGTCCATCGATAAATACCACGTAGGTATTTTTTTCTTTAAATGCTTTTTAAATGTAGACAGATAGATAAATAAACATTTTATGTATGTAAATTATTTAATTCCATGTAGGTAGATAGGCAAATATGCCTAAAAAAAGTTGCAATAAAAACAAAATGACAGCTGTCATCGGAATAGAAAAAAAAAGAAAAAATGTTTGAACAATTTGCTGGTATCGTTATCCCAGTACGCAATATATCGCTAGTTTTTGCATGTCGCTGGGACGCGTAAATTCGAAACGCCTGATTCTGGCGTCCACCAGTATTTTAATTACTCGTTTCGGGAATGATTTATACCGTCAGCATTCGCGAATGACACTCGCTGTTGCTGTTGCGGCTTATTCTGGATACGTTTTTTGTATAGAAAAATGTCGTTTTGTTACCCAAGTTAAAAAAAAGCGTCGATTATTTTAACAGTTGAGCAAGGAACCACGTTAGGCAACCTCTTTTTAATAGAATTCATATGACATAATATAAATATGATAAAACATTTTGATACTTCTATAACGTGTTAGTAAAAAATTTGGTAAAAGCGTGCAAAATTCGAGAGCATTTCGAAAGTGTCACGGATTGTGGAAGTCGTTAAGAAATTTTCAAAGTTTAGACATGGTCCGAGAGGAAATTGGACAAGAAAATAAAAAATAAAACAACTCTAACGAGGTCACGGTTTCTTCTCAGAGGCGAGAGCATCAGTTGCCTCACTAAAGTCCAGATATCTTGTTGTACTTGCTCCACATGCATTTTTAATTTAGATCCATATCTATGGTAATATATCTGAGACAATAAAATTTCCTTGAAGTCACTTCTAATAGTTTTGCAACTTTATCAATTATTGATAAAAGTTTACGATATTATAAATTTGATATTTTAAATATACTTACTTAAAGCACAAAACTAGCATGTATAAATAAAAGGGAGTTTCATATCATTTTTATAGAGTTTCTATAAAAAATACCATAAACTTGTTTTGCATAATACTATAAGTATTTAAATTCTTATAGTGACAATAAAAATGTAAGTACTTTAAGCCATTTAGTTCTATTAACTAGTTTTACAACACAATCTTAAGTATAATAGTTAAATAAGTTCGTTGTTTATGATAATATTAACTTTACTAAGTCCATACATGACATACATTAAGGAACTTTTATATGCTTCTTATAAAAATAACACCAACTTGTTTTGCATAATTTAAGTAACAAATTATTCAAACACGTGATTACATAAATTTAAATAAGACTAATAAATCGATCGATTTATAAATTTATTGATGCTAATATTGGCTTGTAAAGTCGACTAAGATGCAAATCGTCACACAAAACGTCACATAAAAGTTTTAATACCAAGGTGCGTCTCGCTTTCACTTGACCACCCTTGCAACAATGTCTTAAATACCAAAGTGTCTTTAAGTGTTGTTCACGAAATATCGTGCACAAAAACAAAATAATGCCTTGCGCAACTCTATTCACGTACCAGCGACCATTGTTGTAGTTTTTGGGCATTTCGTAACATAATGCATCATACCGTTAGGCCCACGCGTCGAAAAAGAAAAAATAGTCTAGTTTCTTTTGTGACATTCAGAACAAAAGTTCAAATATGATTTACTGGTCTTCTATTCTTTATGCGG
This sequence comes from Scrobipalpa atriplicella, assembly GCA_029255725.1. Taxonomy (NCBI): domain Eukaryota; kingdom Metazoa; phylum Arthropoda; class Insecta; order Lepidoptera; family Gelechiidae; genus Scrobipalpa; species Scrobipalpa atriplicella. Next base: position 2,220 of record JARACY010001779.1, on the reverse strand, counting down.
CTGATTATTTTAAGACTTTTTGTGAGTTGTAAACGTGCTGTTTTAAGCTTAGGCTTTATGATTAAAAAAAAATTGTGAAGCTATGCCGAGGACGGTATCTTTTTTCGGACTTCCATTGTTAAAATACAGATGATACGCAACCACACAAAAGCGTTAGAAACACATTGTTTTAAAAATAATTAGTAGAATTAAGTCTTGTGCATGTCAGCATGTAGTGCCCAATTTTTCACGGTTTCTATGAGAACCTAAAAGACAATGAAAATACGTCATTAAAAAATAAGTAAAGCTTAGGGACGCACTCGCAATGCAGCTAAAAGAAAATTTATTCGAGTTTATCTTAAACTGTTCTACGTCAAGTTCATTGTTTATTTGTACAAGAGATAGTGTATTTTTTTCTTTTTTTATACAACAGAGTGAAATTCCCATGAGACAAGTACATCGCTAATGAAACATTTAGCTGCAAATTAGGCAATGTGTATGTGAGAATTTGAATGACTATACGTTTTACTGATTCGGAATCTCTGCGGTGTCCCCGCTATTGCCCAAAATAGTGTTAGTTTTGTAATTTATTGCCATTGAATAGAAAAGCATGGCTTCCGCTCCACAGGAAATGTATAAACAGAATTGAGTACAAAACTAGATATGTAAATTAGTAAAAACTTAACCTAAAAGTTGATGTAAAGCAATTTATTAAATGGGCTCACGCTTATCGATACTCGTGTAGAGCTATTAATTAATGTTTCGGCGCCTGTATGAACGCATTCATTGATTACTGGCCACTGCTAAGTTTCATGGCTAAATTCAAAACAATTGCCACGTTCGATCGGCGTTCGTTCTAAATTTAAATTGTTAGGCACGGGACAAACAATTTCGCGGATTGCGCGCGAATAATAACGGTGTCTTGTCGGCCAGTGGTTTGGTTGCATTGCAAGTGATTTAGGAGTTTGCTACCGGGCTTAAATCATAGCGGTGTCGTCTTTGACTCGGCGTCGTATGCTTTTTGCATTAGCGCCTTTGAAAAGTGGCCGTTCAAGGAATCGCTTTTCCTGGTCTGGTCGTGGAAAGTGCTTTCTTCAATCCTAATTAACTATAGAACAAAGTACATAAAATGTTGTATTTTCAGTGTCTAATTCAAGACTTCACGTTGTTTGTATCAAATGTTTACAGTATATAAATGGAGGTGATAAAAGTTATGATCGCGGTTTTCAACGTTCAATTTGAATGTTACTTACTTAGGTAGGTATTACTTATACCTACTATAACTAACAAGCTAAGTAGCATCATCCCAAGCTACTTTTGGCGACGAAAACATTGAGATTGAGCGAATTTGAAAACTGATTTAGAATTTTCGAATGCTGATAAAATGTAAACATTGTGTATTTTTTAGGTTATCTAAATATTTTCGCTGCTGTTTTAGTAGAGTAAGCTTACCTGTAATCTAGTGTTGGTTATCTTAAGCGGTATGAACAGCAGCGGTCTTGTTTCAGCGCCTTAAACTACAATCACATTGAATTCATACAAAACTGACCCTGTATTTTATTCGTACGTACTCTAAACTAGACGCTACCGTGCTACTATATTACATTATTTTGTACTTTATTAAAAAATACTAGGTTTTCTTTATTTATTAATTACTACAGAAGATATTTTACAATTTTGTACTAATGAAAAACGAAACACGGAAATCTATGTAATGGTCCAGGTAAGAGGAGGATTTGTCGAACTTATTCAGTTTCGTAGATGGGTGCGCGGTTCAGACGGAGATCGCGGTATGTCGCGCGGGCGAGCGACGACGGCGGTGGATGTCGCGGCGTGCGGGCATGCTGGCGGCAACTGCGATGTTGCGGGCGCCCTGGCCGCGCGCGGCACACTGCCGCCGCCGCCGCGACGCCGCCCTGCCGCCCGACCGCCCGGCCGCCCGGCAACCGCCCCCGCGCTAGACGCCGCCCGATTAAAAATTCTTCCCAAACTTTGTTCGGGATAGCCCCAACTTGGTAAATGGTTTCCGAACGCTTTCTTTTGGGGTAGCTACTTGATACATAGTAAAATTAATGAGACTTCAAATACTTACTCAAAATCTGCGTAGACCGCGCTTTTTCAGTAAACAGCTAAGTACCTACTTAACATACATGCCTGTTACTGAGTTTGCTACGCCGTAGTAAACTTGATTAAGGTTCCTACATGTCATCTCTATTACGCAATATACCTATCTATCTATAC
>JARACY010001778.1:0-51991 GCA_029255725.1 Scrobipalpa atriplicella | reverse complement strand
AAGGAAAACATCGAGCAAATTAGAAAGAATACAAATAATACGAATGATAGTGTTCTTTTTAATTTGACCATGAGTGGAGTGAGCCAAAGTTGGACTTTAAAAACTTTTTATAATTTCCAAACTTCTATATTGTTCACGAGTAAGTTAGTTATACCTAAATATTTATAAGTACTAGTATCGTTAAAAAGCCTCAGAATTGTATTTACAAATGGATACCACCTAAGATCTAATTATTTTGTAAATATGACTGCCAAACTTGTAAATAAAAATAAATCATTATGAAAATGCCCTGTGTAACCTTTTTTATTTTCACTTTGTTGGTAATTTAAAATAAAAAACACCCAATAGTTGTAGGTTTTGGTTCATATTAAAATTAATATTTTGACCAACTTGTACTTACATAACGCGCTTTGCTAAATACCGATTCAATTAGTAATCGTGATGATGATGATTAAAGATGGTCGTATTAATTTGATTGGCGTATTCTGTTATTTGTCATAATTGCATTTGACTAGACAGATTATGATGATGGAGCAAGCACACCCAAAGGCCTCGAAGAAACAGGAGGTATTGATGGTAAGTCTTTATTGAACATGTCAGGTAAATGTAATTAAGATTATTTTGAATGACAGAAGACAGAAATATTGAAGTGGATTCAGTCAGTCAATCTACAGCCAGAAACGGAGAATGAATTACTGAGTCTCTTGAGGTAGTAACTTGGGTCCAACGTTTTGCAAATTTGTAAACTTTTTTTTGCAATATAAATTTTTTATACCTCATGCAACTCTACAAATAGGTATTCAGGAAGATAACGAGTATATTAGAAATAACACCAGTGGCATTTAATATGAAAATTTTCTCTTAATTTAACTCTGTATTAAAAGTGACACAGTCATTAAATATTTTTATTATTCCAAACCATAATAGAAAGGAAGTTTGGAATAATAAAAATATTCACAAGTAACTTAGTTGCAACCTTTCAACTAAATATTCTTAATAAGTTCTAGTAACGTAATGAACTAATGAGCCTCAGCCAGACTAGTCAGACTTATTTTTGACTTATTTACAAATCGATACAAAATAAGTTTAACTCTGCAAATATTTACACCCCAACTTGTAAATAAAGAGGAATCATCATGCAACACTTTGAAGAATAGAAATGATTGTCCATAACATAGGTTCCAAATTAAATCACACTCAATCATTCACTCCAGAATTTAAGGATGTTCGGTCTGCATAACAAATCTTAAAGACATTTGCACTTTTGTTCGATAAAGGCACCGATATTTATGGCAGTAACACTATCATACATTATTATGACCAAACGTAACCTAGTCAAATATTTCACTTCAGTATTACGCACTGTCATTATCTTCAGATTCTACACCTTTCTTGTTCCAAAACCGGAAGTACGCGAACTCGGCACTCCAGCAGATCACCGTTACCATGGTAACAAGATTGAGCAAGATTATAGGCACTTGGTAGGAGCCGGACGCCTCACGAATTTTCCCTGAAACGACAATGATAAGCGTTATCTTACAAGATTATTTAAATATAAAGATTATGATAATTAAATTACATAATATCTATCAACAAGTATATGGCAAATTATGAGCAAGAATAAATCCAAAGCGAAATCTATAATTAATGCTGATAAAATTAATAATTTAATGAAAATGAATTTAAAGTGTCAGTAGCGAAGTGAGTTTGTGTAAATCCGACCGATGTCTATAAAAATGAACTACCGCTACTTGTTCTAAAAATAAAATTAACAGTTGGGCCGGAAATTTTAGCTAAACGAAAGATGTCATTTCCACTATTAGATTTACATCTCATCTTAGTGTAAAACAAATGCAAATAATCTACTCAGACTCACCTAATAACGATCCAATAGTTATAATGATGATCCCATTGAAGAACATCTGGATTCCTGAGGCGAAGGGAAGCCTTTCTATAGGCACATAGCTGGGTATGACAATGTTCATGTACACCGTCCTCACACCCTTGGTGATGCCCATGGCTAGTGCCACGAACAGCATACCCATGAATGATGATGTGAACAGCATTACTGGAAAGGAAGAAAAGAAGTTTTTGGAAACTGGTTTGAAATACTAACGGAGTACAAAGAAAGGCTGATAAAATTCGCGTTGGACAAGTTTCTGAAATCTTCCTTAATGTTGTTGGTATAAAAGTAGAGCTCGAATAGCCCTATAGAAAGAGTATAAAAATCTAATTATAAAGTAAATTGATGAATTTGTAACACGAATATTTACTTTGCATTCTATCGAATGTTTATTTACATTACTAACCGAAATGGCACAGATCCATAAAATAAGGTCTTTGCATCCTATTACCCAACATAGTAAAACGATATTTAATTTAAAGAAGACAGAAAGAATAAGTGATTAATATAAGTAAGAGGAATAACTGACTGAATAAACTGTGTTGTCTCTTGACCTTGTCTAGGCTGTCGGAGACATTTTTGTATAATAGAGTGAGCGAGCCCACCCTATTTTATTTCTTTTGGGTGGGTGGGAATTAAGTAGGTTCTAATTCGAATTGTGTCTACTAGATAGCTAAGTGTTATACTTACTGGATCTAATAAAAACGATGAGCAGCAGACTGACAATGTACATAACCCTTGGCGGCTTATGACACCATTCTCCGATAAAAGGTGATACAAATCTAAACAAAGTATCAGATAATCCGATAACAGCCATTACAGTTGCAATATCAGAAGTTTCAAATTTCATCAAGTCTTTGAGGATTATTGGAAGCAAAAGAGAAAAGTTGGTTTCAACACAACCAGCTATGGACAGTCCAAATAAAATATTTACAAAAACTGGGTCAGTCAGCAGCGTCAAATCAAAAAACGCAACAAATTTGTCAAAAAATGTCTTTGGCTTTTCTTCCTTTTCTTTTAAAGCTTGTTTTTCCTTTGCTACTTTTTTGGCCTCTCCTTCGCTGAATATATTGATAGAGCTGCCTAAGTTAATTTCCTGAGATTCCCACCACTTGTATCGAGACTCACAGAGCGCCGGTTCTGGCGTTTTTCTACGCACATCAGAACTTGATATAGCATTTCTTGCCTCCAGACTAGCAGAGTCTGCTAATGAGTTCAGTGATACACTGTTCTTCCGCAGTACGCCACTTTCAGCTGATCCTTCGAGAAGAGGTAACGAAACTCCTGGAAAAAGAAGATAAAACATACTTTTACTTCTTATGATTGAGTCAACTGTAGCTTTGATATTGATTTGGTAAACTTACCATTTTGTTTGAATATTGTTGTGCTGTCGCTTACAAGTTCCACAGTACCATCTTTATTTAATGGAACCATCTCCTCTATAACAGGTGGATCTTTTAAGTACCATTTAGCTGGTCTAAGTAAACATGCAGCCACTAAGGAATGTAAGCAAACTGCTCCTAGGATGAGGACGGCGTATCTCCAGCCATAGGCGTTCATCAAAGCGCTCATGACGAGTGGCATACAGATGGCTCCGAGTCCTGTTATGGACATTCCAGCTCCAACAGCTCTTGCCCTCTTTTCTTTGAAGAATGAATTTATTGCTAGTGTAAAAGCAGCCATAACCGCAGCTATACCCATGGCTGTAAAAGAAAATATCGGCTCGTAAATTAAATAATTTAAAGTAAATATAACTGAAATGTTTGATGTATCTAAATAAGGTACTTACAATTGATAATACTGTACGACAATATAAACACCCAGAAGTTGGAAGCAAACGACGTTATTATCAGGCCGGATGCAATGCATAGGGCTCCGACAACGGCAACCTTTCTGTAGCCAAACCTCCTGAGGACTGGGCCGCTGAAGAAGGACAGCAACATGCCGATGCCATGGTTCAGGGTGATGATGAGTGTACCCTGCGTGGCTGTCAACCCTGTGTCAGCAAAAGCCTCTTGGAACACCAGCCCAAAACCAGCAATCAGGGGAAGAACTACTACCTAAAGAAAGCATTTTTACCATCAGCAACAATTTACAAAGATAACGAGATTTGACTTGTGTATGGTATCCCAAAAATTTTCCTTTCGTCTGTTTTTTTTTGAAAGGGATATCATATTTCTAAAATTATTTTAAGATATATCTTAAAGGGACGAATTAACAGGTGAGTTTTGCAGATGCAAAGAAAAGTAGGTCCTTGCTATGGAATATGCATGTCGTTTGTAGGTAAAGGTAAACCGGTTGGTACATAATTCATTCAGATACTGAATACTGACTCTAACAGACATAGGAACTAGTCTGCGTGTGATGCACGCAATGGTAGCAATTCGTGGTTGCAAAATACGCGACTTAACTAATATAAGTCCATAGTTGTCACTTTCTATCATGAGAGAACAGAACGGGATAGCAATAATTTAAGTTGAGATTTAGTTAAGTCGGGATAAATACGAATCGGGCCCAATGTTAGCATAGGATCTGCTTTGAGACCTAGTTTCTCTGTTTGAACAGGAGTAACGTAAATAATGTCAACAGTACTGATTGTAAAGCAATTGTTCTACATACAGCTTGATAAGAATAGAGAAACTAACACAAGTCTTAGGTAACATTGAGTAATTGAATTTGGATATAAGTAGGTATGTCATATATTTGACCTACGCTATAATAATTTATTAAAATTTATTAGTTTATTAAATTAAGAAACCTTGATATAAATTATAAATTTAGTATGCTTGATAAATTGAAATTTTCCGTACAATTTTTCATATTATTTTATTAATAGAAAAAATATTCAGAATGTTTAATTAGTAGATCGAATTTGGTTAGTTCACTGATAAAAAAAATTGTTAACTGGGAAGTCTGCAATTGGTTTTTGCATCCTCATGATTATACTTACGTTATTCAAAGCATACGCCATAGTGATCACCCATCCATACCCCCCATCAGGGGGCACCTTCGTCCTGGCTGCAGACATCGCGAACAATTACAAGAGCTGATCACAAACGAACATCTCACTGCAATTTTCACTATTTAGTTCTCTCTTTCGCACTACACATGGTTTTCCACCTGCTATAAAGTCCACTTTGCACTTGCACTGTCACAGTTTTTAAAGATTGTCAACACAACTGGTCCACAGCTGCTCCGCATGCAATATGAACTAATAGCTAATAATATATTAATGTAGCTGGATTCCGACACGTTATCATCTTTACTTAATGTCCTGTTATCTAGAACGGTTTTATTTGTTCACACTTTATTTACCTACGTCTGTTCGCGCCAAGTCGATAAATGTATGTAATGCCGAACTAATGGCAAATTAAGTAGGTAATTTATTCGGCACCTAAATGAGAGTTCAAATGGCATCTCTGAACAATGACGTTTTGTCTACCTATAAACAAATGAGTTCCCAATATTGTTGTGTATGAAGTGTCTAGCTAGGGGGTATAGCTGAGAATTTGACAAAGTATTGTTTTATATGACTTAGGTATACCTACAGTATGACTGTGCGAACTAAATTCATCAAGTTAGTTAAAATTTTCTGCAGTTGCAGAAGATTAGTATCTAGCTAGTCTTAAAATTATAAAAAAATTGACTTTAAATAAGTATTACTGAGTTTTAGTTCGGTCGACCGGTTTATAAATTGGCCTAATTGCATATTGCCTGCTGTTGAAAAGAGGAAGTCATTTTTAAAGAAGTTCATAGGTATCTAATCATTTAAAAGGGAAGTTACTTGTACAGTAGGAGAATATCCTGATTTTGACAATATTATCATATTCATAGTAATAAATATAAGTATGTCAAAGAAAAATGATCCCTATAACATCACTTTTTTTTTAAAAAAAAACCTCTTTATTTATAATGATTCGATAATCTTACTAAGCTTACTAAGCAATCAATTTCTTAATTTCCAGTAATTCTGCTATCTCTATCATTTGTAAGCCTGGTCTACATATAGCATCACGCTCAATCCGAAAAGATCAATGAACCATTGCGATAACAATTCAGGTCAAACAATTAGCTATAGTACTATTTTAAAACTAGGCTGTAACAAATGGCCATAAGACACATAAATTTCTCGTTTAGTAACAGTATTTATCCTTAAGTTATTTGAATAAGTATTGTGATAAATAAATTGCGTTTGTCTAGTAGTAACTGAATACCAACTTGTAGACTACAATCAACATCATGAAACAATGCGAAAAAAATATGAAACAAAAATTATGGCACTCCTATTCCCATACAAAAATCTCTAGCCGCTGATACTCATGCATCAAGGTCAAAATTTTTCATTCATATAATTCTTCCTATTTTTCGTAGGGCAAGTTGTCCAGTTTCATGAGTAGTTTCAGACCCTAAAGTTGAAACAGCATTTTCTTTCACAGATTGTGACTTTTTAACACTGAGGCGTTTCGTTTATATCTTATCGTACTTCAGAAGATATAAAAAAATGTTCTATACCCATAGATAGACCCAGCGGCCTTTTCGTAATGTTTTAAAATAAGTCTTTAAAATTATTTTATTACAATGTCTATAATCCAAAACTTATAGATATTTTGAAGGTAAAATCTTACGTGATCCTTGCTGTTATCGTGGATAATACAGTCACGCAGAGAATTAGCTTATCGAAGCCATTGTAATCAGGAATTATAAATACATGTAACGTTATAGGTACCTAGGTAACTCTGCAATTTTATAACATTAAAATTTTATAATGAGCAGGTAGGTACCATTTGATACGTTTTTCAACACCATCAGGTAGGTACCATAAAAAAGAAACTGTCAGATACCTTGATTTTGTTTTAATAGCTTCAGTTGTCTTTAAATTTATTCGAGGAGTTTAATATTATCGTTCTTTGGAATGAGCAAAGTTCTACATCTAAATACCTATAAAATTCTACAAATGCGACTTCAACAATGAAATTAAAATAATAGATGTTTGAAACTTCGTTATAGAAATTATCGAAATATACCGACCTGAAACAATGACATGGTACAATTAACATTACATTTCCATGATTCTGTTACAAGTACAAGTTACAAGTACTTATATGAATAGTAATCAATCAATTCGATAACACACGTAAAAAATAAAAATGTTTGAACTGAATGAAACACAAAAATAGCCTCAAATGCCGTTCTTTCTTAAAATCACACACAGGCAAGTTATTGCTGTTAACTCTTAAACAGGCACTAAGGAGTTCAACTCATTCTAATTCTAACCTACAAAATGTAATTTATGTGCACAGTTGCTGCTTAGCTATTTCGACATCGAACTTCTGGCTTCCACATTTCTATCAACGCTAAACAACGAGTAAATTGTTAAGTATTTCAAAAAGCGACTAACATTTTCTTGTTCTTTACAATAACGACACAAGAGTAACACAGCAACACAGCACAGAAATAACCTACACACTTCACTGGGTAAGAATATCTTCCAACAGACGCAGGCGCAGGTAAACAAAATACAAAAAATCACTCTGACGACAGATGCGCGCGCACAGGGGCGTGTTGACCCCAACACTGACACAGGCAGGCGGCCTCTACCATATGGATTAATCTGATCATTGATTCAATGCCCCATTCTTGTACTGGGGAAATAATATTTTTTTCATAGGAGTTCCCTAAACCAGTCCCATTTTAATATTTTTACAAGTTGCATGAAGTTGATCCAATTTTGTAAAGAGGAATGAACAAAGAATGTAGAGTAATAATAATTTAATTTTTATAACAAAAATATCACAATATAGAAATAACAAAATATGTATTGCTCAAATACGACGATGACTGTAAGCCAATCATGATTCATGATGATAAAAAAGATATCATCATAATACGTAGACACACTACTAGATTACTACACACTAGATTCTATTGTTTGTTGATACGGAATTAGTATATGTACAACATTCTTAATCTAACTTAATCTAATAACTATTATAAAAATATTCTATGTAAGTAGATAAGGTAGAAATGCTTCAATGGTCAACATAAAAATATATTTACTATCGTACCTAACTATTGCATTCCCATTAGTTTAATATTTTCATAGGATCCTTTTTCTAAAATTCTTTTACTATCCTTTCTCTCTCATTCTTTTTTTTACTGGAGTGAGAGATGTTGTACAGTTAAGTAAGGATGCACGCGCATATGGTTAATAGTCGTCTATGAAAATTCCAAACGACAAGTTTGTACATGATAATTATAGCCCTGTCAGATAGCTTAGGCTGGAGCTCTGTGAATTCTTAAATTCGTATAGAAATAAATTAAGCTTGAACAATTTCTTCAGTAGAGTCGCCTTGTTGTTTTCTTCTGATGTATTTTTCGAATCCCCAAGATAATGCTGTTAACCAAGTGAAGATGTTCAGACAGTGTAGAGTCACAGCTGTTGGAGCATTATCTTTTATATAACCTGAAACACATGAAATATAAAATTGTATAGGTACTAATAGGCTATGTTTGGTATGGGGGATATGTATCTCGGAATGTGTGTATGATTTATAAAAAAAGAGATAAGAAATGATACTTGAATGTCGTGTTAAATTCGTGATATTCGAGTGACACAGTCACATATATCATGCGTGATCAAATAGGTAAATAAATTCAATGAATACTCGACAAACTCTACTAGCTCTACAAACAATCAAACAAGGAAACTAAATTAGGTAATCTTAGTCTGAACCGAAAGACTTCCGGCTCGGCACAGACTTTATAATAGTTGCTTGCTTGTGCAAAAGTGCCAGCACTATTCAACTTAAAAAAATAAAATTGACTAAGTATACCTTGAGATACCTACGTACATAAAGAAGAAGGTCCTAAAAAACTGATGATGATTCTTACCTACAATAGGACCCAGAGCAAAGTAAACCATTCCAGCAGTGACGAGCTGGATGCCACTGGCTCCAGGAAGCTTATGAAGTGGAACATGAGTTGGTATCACAAGAGCCATGAAGACCGTCCGAAGACCTTTCCCGAAGCCGATGATCACTGCCACCAGCAACACCACGGAGTAAATTTGGCAATAAGCCAGGACTGAAAGAAAATTGTAAGTGTGAACAATAATAATAATATTATAGTAATATTTAAGGAAGAAACAAATCAGAGAATACATTGTCAAAGTTATAAGCAGTTCATATTACGTCAAAGATATGGGATTTTAAAAATGTGATTTCAATATGATTCCAAAAATACATCGGTATTGTAACTTTTGCTGAAAAATTATTAAATATTTAACACACTTACCTACTCTTCCCATGGCCATACACATAACTCCAAAAAGAAAGAACGAGCTGTTGTCCCAGCCAATTTTACCAGCTATAAAAGGTATGCAGAACCTCACACAAATATCAACGCCTGCTAGTAGCGACATAAAGAAAGCCACTTGCTGTTTCGTCATACCATAGTCACCCAGAATGAAGGGTGTAAGGAGAGAAAAATTCAGCTCATTAAAGTTTGCTAAAGTTATACCCAGCATTAAGTTAACAAATGTAAAATCTTTTAAAAGATCCAAATCAAAGAACATAGAAATCTTTTGACAAAAAGTCAATTCTTGTTCAGCTTCATCATCATCATCTTTTTTTTCTTCTATTTTCTTATCTTCATCAAAAACGTCATCATCTAGATCACTATTTATGAGAAGTTTCAATTTTTGATCTTTATATTCGTTCTCTTTTAAATATTCCTCGAGTTTCATAGAAGCTTGTTTTAAAACTTCGCTTTCATAATTAAAATTGTTTGACTTTCGTCTCACTTTTGTGGTTCGGTTCGAAGACTGATTGCTATGATTATCTTTAAGATATTTTTTTTCATCATAATCATCCATATTTTTGTAAGAGATATTGCTTTTATTATCTTTATTGTATTTTTCTCCATATTGTGGCTCTAATTTAAAAGATTTCATACTTTTACTACCAGCTAAATGTTGCTCAGCTTTGTCCAGAATATTTTTAGCTTTTTCTGGGTCGATGGTTTCAACAACTACTTTTTCTTCTGCTTTTAAATCTTGTGGTGCTTTAAGAGTTGGACAGTCTTCTATTTCTGATTCTGGAATTAGGGTTTCAGTGATTGACTTCTTGCGTTTAGTTTGTGATTTTGATTTAAATGGTATCGAATCCCGATCTTGGGGTGTGAGTGCTGCAAGATTTGCGTATGAGTTTTTCTTAGATTCGTTAAGATACAATGTAGAAGATTTTCTTGAACGGTTTTCTAACAAATTCGTCATTGAAGGTTTTTTAGATGGAAGCCTAGATCCTCGGTTGGAACCTTCTCTTGAAGAAATTCGACTTTTGGATTGTCTGGACTGACTGAAGTATCCATCATTGGCCCTTGTCATCATAGGAATACCAGGGTCTGTGATTTCATATCCTGGATTTTGAGGGTCATCCTCATTATAAAGGTACTGACTTGAGAAAGCGCTTAAGTTTTTTAACTTTGTACTAAAATAACCGCTTTCTTTTTTGTCCTCTGAAAGTAATGGCGTTTTCTTTAATCCTGCATCGATAAGTTTTTCTTCCTCATTATCTTTTTCTGGTTGTTTAGAATGCCATTCTACTGGATGGAGTAGTAGAGCGCAAAATATGGCGTGTAATGAAAACCCGGCTAAGATGAGAATGGTTCCTGATTCTCCAAAATATGAAAAGAGGAGTGTAATAATCTGAGGCCATATTATTGGTCCGAGTCCAGTAGTTGTCCATGAAAAAGCTGTTGCCAATCTTCTCCGCTTTTTCCAGTAAGTGTTTAAGGCTAGAGCATTGGCAGAGCTGCTGATTCCATACCCCGCACCTAAAAAAAAACAAAATCGTATGTTGTTAAGTATTTTTCTACATAATAATAATCTTAATACAAAGATTTTATTTGAAGGTTTACTAACCGTACAGTATAGACAACGATATTAAATAGGTAGCAAAGTTGTAGGAGAACGTAGTACATAGTATGGAAACGAATACTACGATAGCTCCTGTTAGCGACACTTGGCGGTAGCTGAACGTCTTGAATACTGGACCATTTGCTAATCCTGAAAATGAAAAAAAGGTATTGTGTTTAACGTGTTGTTGTTAGTTCTTTGAGTAGTAGTATTCAATATAATTATAATTCTTAAATTTGTGAAGTAACGACTGAGAACTAATTATGAAAACTGGAAGCTATCCAATACAGTATAGAAGAAATCGGACCCCACATACAGAAAATGCAGGCATGACATTCACACAAGATTATCTTATCTCCTGTCATTAAGGACAAACGACACGAGGAGGAGAATATTAGCACAAAAGTATTATGGTATGGGCTTGGTATTAGCGAGTTACCATGCCTGGCGCGTCACGCACCGACGCAAGACGTCAGGGCGGAGTTCATGTTAATGATGGTGGTGCATTGGGAGCTGGAAAGGCCCAGACGAGCGAACCTGTCGCGGAACAGAAGACCGAACTGCTGGAGAGTGGGCAGCGCTGCGAGCTGGAAAACGGATAGGTAATAAAAATACTTATTAAAGGGCATTGTAAGAGTAGTTACGTTGATTTTATATCGATTGAAAACTGCGTACTGCGTAGGTACCCTATGGATTCTTATTTAAAATAGTATAAATCTGCAATAGTAAATATGACTCATCTTAATAAATATTTGTAGCGGTAGCGGCCAACTTGTTTTTGTTGAAAGGAGGCTTATGCCTCAACGTTTCAAACATCGATGGTCTTCCTCAAATGCACGTAAATGGTTGAAACGTCGAGGTATAAGCCTCCTTACAACAAAAACAAGTAAGCCGCTACAATTATTCACTCTGAATAAGATTTGTTTATCGTTTAATAATATTAATACTTAATGAGTTAATGACTCATCGTTCAGTGCAGTATCCTTAAGTTTAAAATTCTCGGTAATGATCATTATTGTTTCTATAGAAGTTTTGTCGTGAATGTCTATTGTACTTATACCTACCATTTTAAAGACTTGAACAATGTTTATAAAAAGAAACTTATGATACCTACTTAAAAAAAGAATCACAAACATCGGTCTTCTATAAATTAAACTAATATAATACAATGTTTACTTTTATTCGATTAATCTTATCTTAGCTAGACATCTATACAAGCCCTTGAGACGAACGAAACGATCAAGGTTTGTTGATCGCTTGGAGGAATTGACTGACACATATTTTTACGATAACATAGCGATACTTTATTGACAAATTAACACTCAATGATTAAATTTTCCAGAATAGTTACTATTTCATAAATTTTAAAAATTGCAATAAGCTCAAATAAAACACATTTCGCATGGTGATAAAGAATATTTAAATTTAATTACTGCGCAAGCAGAAATATGTAATTTGAAAAAAAAAATTAAAGCTAATATTGAAAAATAAAGAACTGAAAGATTTCTCGTTACAAAAAATATTTTCGAGATTTGAATTTCATGTTTATTTCACTTAGAATAACTTTAACAACTTACATTTGAAAATCCCGCAGCGAAGACGATCATCCACCCCCACCCTCCATCTGGGGGTATAAAGTCACCTTCTTTCCTCAACTTTGTTTTCATTTCTTTATTCTTTCCCATCTTTTAAAACTTGTTGTGAGTTTCAGTCACCACACAATGCTCACTTGTAATTACAAAACGGTTCAACACACTTATAAATAGTTTTTCAAACTTTTCCTTCAGCGCTAATTTGAAGATTTTGTATTTTTGTTCCGTATTTTAGTTCACGTCTGATTACAAGTGTATGCGTAACGTGGTTTTATAGCATTATTAAATCTCGGTGCTGATAAAGTGAACAGACCGTCTCTTGAAATGAATCACACTTGTGTTGCTCGTGTTCGTGCTGCACTTCTTAAACTGTGACTCCTTGTTTAACTTTTATTATTAAGTAATCTCTATACAAAACAAAATAAAACCTTGGCTATTTATCTGATGTAATCTAGAAATGAGGTAGCTATCAAAAGTGCTATCTTTGACTAATTACTTATTAATAATGAAAAATATAACAAACAAGCGCTCGATCTCACATAACCATGGAAAATGAGAGCATAGCGACATGAAACATTGTGCAATGAGTACTGTACTGATGAGCGATGACAAATTACTTAGCTACATATTGTAAGATAGTACGTATATAAGTAACAACAAAACTATAAATAGGTAAATATTTCACTCTACATGAAAAATAACTTTGAATAATAACTAGGTAGAAACAATAGGAGTTAAACGTCTCAAGATTTATTTTTATGATTTACTCGAAACTGTAAAACGTGTCTTAGTTATTGCAACAATTACTAATTTGATTAACATTTAAAAATATACAAAAGAAAAGATAAACTATTGACCTAAGCCACCTATCTCCAAGGTGCCAATAATTTTATCTCATTTAAAACAACTAAAACGGAGACGACTGACCGCAAAAGTATCTTAAGTAAGAATATATAAGGATCTTGATAATAGAACTGCATAGTTTATCTTTATTTTGTCGTTATTCATTATCTACGTGTTTTATTGAGTTACACCCCTTTTACAATTCGCTTTATAACTATCAGCCGCCTCTTTTATAATTCGCTTATAACTATCAGCCGCTGGAGACGTGGTGACTCGAGTCAAGAACAGCCTCGAAGCGATTATCTACGTATACATATACATACCTAGTTCCCACTAGTAAGTTTGTATTTATGTGAATGCCGATAGTTTAAAATTTTCCTTGCAGTTAATTTTTAGCCACTCAAGTTTTTGCATCCAATGTCAAATTTCTTGCATCTATTTAACTTCCAATCAATCAAATAACTGGAATGGAAAATACAAATGTCGAATTGGTTACATAATTATTGAAAATGAGTGATGAGTATTTTATTTTTTATTATACCTATAAATAGAATCTCAATTTAGGACATATAATAGTGAAAGTTATATTTATTTTCTATATCAAAGACGAAAACGTATTTTTAGGTATTCATAAAATATTGGAGATGAGGTAGTGTAAAATTATCTTTAAAGATTCTTCAAAACAATAAAAACTCTCTAAGTCACAATACAATGATATTTTATTTTAGGATAACGAGTTTATGGTTGTCATTAGTAGCTGTGAAGTATATGAGCAGAACGTACTTTGTTAAGTGTTTTATTTCATGTGATATTTATCACTAGGCCACAGATAATAATATAATACTTAGTGTTAATTTTCAGCGGATACACGGTCGCTGAACGTGGCCTTTTGTTTCATTGTGATATTTTAACATAATGGTGTATGAAAAAAAACGGAATAATAATTTGAACTGTCCACAACAGGACTACAAAAATATTAACGTCATGAATTTGCATCGGAATAAGCTGAATGTTGTCCTTTTATATTTACAGTGTTTACAGTAGGTAACTTCGTGATTCATCACATCACAATCTATTAATATTCTTGTGTAAAAATTCTGTTTACACGTTATTCATTTTTTTTCCTTTTTAACTTTGTTAAGGAGAGCGAATCAGAATCAGAATTGTTTATTTGACTGAATACATGATTTAAGAGTCATAAATAATCATTGTTCCTTTCTTTTTGTTCATTAACTTATCATCTAAATTTTAAAACCAAGTACCTACATGCATTCCTAGTAATTTATTTAATATATATATAATGCACTAATTTATGCAGTAAAATCAGCCATAGTGTTATTTCTTCATTTCAAATTCAGCTGCAGACCTAAACAAAAATAATTCATTTTTTTTGCGCATACGCAACGTTTCAGTGTCCGTTTGTACCAGTAACTAAGAATCATTTAATTATCTCCACATTTTGAATTTACAGAATATGAATAAAACCATAAGTAGGTAAATAACAATATTTACTAAAAATAAATATTAAGTACTTAATTATTTACTTAAATAATCATTCAGTTACTTTTCTGTCGTATCTCGATCTGACGTACTTTTCCAATCCCCATGATACAGCCGTGAGCCAAGTGAAGATGTTCAGGCAATGTAGAGTCACTGCTGTTGAGGCGTTGTCTTTGATGTAACCTGCAAAAGACATCAATTTGATAATGTTTATTTGATCAAAGACGTTCTAAAAGGGTCGTCGTCCCGAAAGACAATTCTGACCTCAAGTACATCATATTGGAGGAAAATGCTAGCATAATGCGAGGTTTTATTTCATTCATTTTTTCAATCTTTTTTCCCAGAGAATGGGAACCATGTCAAATTATTGATTTTGATTAGCTGTTAATTTTCCTTCTTTGATCAATTAATTCCATCTAACGTATTGCAATTTCTACAATCTATCATTCAGTACCTACCTACTTAGGCGTGTGTAATTCATGTATTGCCACTAATTGCCAGCTGATAAGGATTGGCCTAAATGTTTTTGTTCGATAATATTAAATCACGTGAGCACAATTACTTACCAAACTTAGTTAACCTATCTCTTATACTCGTAGGTAAAAAGTCGCGAAGAAGCGAGTGTTATAAAATCTTACTAAGGAATATATTGCAAGAATGAGCTGAGCACCCGCATAACTTGTGAAGTTCACGCTTCCAAAGAGAAGTACCAAACAAATCTCGAGACCTAAAGTCCAGGCTGTCATTGGGATTGATGATATGGATAGCATACACCTTGCTCTGTGAGACAGCCAGTACTTCAAAGTTAGAGTGAACAGGCATCTTCTGGGTGAGCTCGCTCCATCGTCGACTCCGTCTCAGTCGCTCCTGACCTAGACTGGAGTCAAGCGCAAACGCATTTATAATATAAAAAAAAAGTTTCTGGATGTGCTTACTCCTTCGTCGAATCTTTACTGACTAGCCTAGAGTACAGCTTCTGCCTAGAACAGAATACAGCTGAACTATCACAAATAATAAAAAGGACTCTCACCAACAATAGGTCCCAGCGTGAGAAAAGCTATCCCAGAAGCCAGCAGCTGAATACCACTTGCTCCCGGCAGCTTGTGAAGAGGAACATAAGTGGGTATCACCAGCGCCATGAATACCGTCCGAAGACCCTTGCCGAAGCCAATCAGCACTGCCACCAGGATCACCACCTCCCACGACTGGCAGTAGGCTAGCACTGAAAGAAATATAATATTTTATAACAAGTCAGTGCAGTATAAGTTTTCATTACTTTGTAAAGGTAATATCGATCTATTACACTTTACTTCTTTTACCCACCAACCGGTTTGATTCCTTAAAAAAATATTGATTTCCCCTTCTTACTTTATCCGATTACGTAAGTTATAAAGACCATATTATTATCAACTCTAATATTTGACATGGGTCTTGCATGGGTCCTATAAAAAGTATGACATGTAGATCTATATAATGTAGAGTGATAAAAATAACTCTGTTAGATAATAAATTTAAAATGTACAAATAATCTAACCTACTCTTCCTATGGCCATTACTATAACACCAAAAAGGAAGAACGAGCTGTTGTCCCATCCTATTTTGTTTGCCACGAACGGTATGCAAAACCGCACACAGACGTCGACGCCTGCTAAAAGTGACATGAAGAAGGCGACCTGCTGCTTCGTCATTCCGTAGTCACCCAAAATGAAAGGCGTTAACGTGGTCCAGTTAACCTCGCTGCAGGTAATCAATGTGAGTCCCAACATCAAATTCACGAACGTGAAATCTTTTAAGAGATCTAAGTCAAAAAACTCTGCTACTTTTTGACAGCAAATTTGCCTTTTCTCGACATCATATTCTACTATGTTTTTCTCATTCAAAACTCCATTTTTGTCTAGGTCATTATTTGTTAGTAATTTTGAATGTTGATCTTTATCCTCTTTGAGATAATCTTCTAGTTTATGTGAAGCTTGTGTTAATACTTCGCTACTATTATCGGTAGTTTGCTCTTTACATTTGGGCTGCGAAACTTGTGTAATATTTAAGTCTAAATCTGTATTACATTCCTTTGTAGATGGTTTCTTAGAGTTATTTTCTGCGAGGTTTACCATTGATGCTTTTTTGGAAGGTGCTCTAGAAGTTTGATTAGAAATCTGTCCCAGTGATATTCGTCCTTTAGATGGTCTGGGCTGGCTGAAATATCCAGCATTAGGTGCCACCATCATAGGCACATCTGGATCCGTAATTTCGTACCCTGTATTTTCTGAGTCATCTTCATTATAAAGGTTTTGGCTGGAGAAGGCACTTAAGGTTTTTAATTGATTGCTAAAATAACCGTTATCGTTTTGCTCTTCTGTCGTAAGCAGAGCTTTACTTATATCAGGCTCTATTACTTTTTCTATATCATGTTGTTCTTTTGAGCCTTTTTTAGTATGCCATTCTACCGGATGAAGGAGCAAAGCGCAGAATATGGCATGTAACGAAAATCCGGCTAAAAGAAGTATAGTTCCTTCTTCGCCAAAGTTTACGAATAAGTATGTTATAATCTGTGGCCATACTATCGGTCCGAGCCCAGTAAAAGTCCAGGAAAACGCCGTTGCTAATCTTCTTCGCTTCTTCCAGTAAGTGTTTAAAGCAATAGAATTTGCAGAGCTACTGATCCCCAATCCTATACCTGAAATAATTATAGAGTTCATGTGTAAAGATAGGTACACAAAATAACTTTAATATTAATTTAATACTTTACTTTGTACAATTTTATACTCACCATTGAGGACAGAGATTGTGATTAGATATGTAGCAAAATTGTAAGAGTATATGGTACAAAATACCGCAGTAAATATCACAATAGCACTAGCTAAAGACACTTGGCGGTAGCTGAATGTTCTGAACAATGGACCATTTGCTAAACCTGAAAATTAAAAAGCATAGCATTATTATGATATTTGTATTACTCTAGGACATCGACTTGCGGGAATCATGATGAAGGTTTACCGACTGCGCAATCTACCTATACATGACATTCTTCTTGTAATTAGTAAATCTAGTTTTAATGCAACGAGCCCAGTTTCACTAGGTGCTACACCAAATTTATACTCTAAATTGGAGATAAAACTTGTATCCTTATGTCAAAAAATTATCACAAGACTACGTAAAACATATCTTTGACTCTAACAAAAACTGATTCCAGGTGTAGGTATTGCACTTTGTCATACAGAGAGTTACCCTGCTATGTGCAGCACGCACCAACGCAAGACATCACAGCAGAGAAGACGTTCATAATGGTGGTGGTCTCCGAGCTGCTGATGCCTTGCCACGCGAACCTGTCCCGGAACAGGAGACCAAACTGCTGGACCAAGGGAAGAGTCGACAGCTGGAAAGACCAAGTGGAACGCATAATTAACATGAAATTTACTTAACTGGTGGTCAAAATCGTGAATAAATTCTTTTGTGGTCAAAAGAATAATTTCAAATAATAAAAAAAATTACCTACTTACATGATAATAGTACATTACGATACAAGTGCGGTGCGTTGATAGTTACAGCCGAGGCGATATTGCTAGCCCGAGCCGTAGGCGAGGGCTACAAGAAAGCAGAGGCTGTAATTATCAAACCGCACGTATGTCGTACGACGTTTTATAACATATTTGCGAGGAAATAGCTAAAAAATTAAAACAATACAGCGAAAAGAAAAAAAGCGAGGAATAATTTTTACTCGTTCACAAATTAGCAATGCGCGCGCATCCACAGGGGTACGTTCAGTCGACCCAGTTCGATATTTATACCGATCGAATCTTATACTAGTGGGACGCACTGAACGTGCACCTTAGCTGCTGTCAGATAAAACCTCACTTCCGGTGCGCCTCTGAACGGGCCGGATAAAAATTAACCTAGTCGAAATTTCGTCTGCCAGGTGTCTCTGAACGGGCAATATAATTTTTAACCAGGTTAAATTTCGATCGATCGAGCGTTTCTGAACGTACCCCAGATTACCTAGTACCTATATATCGCACAGCGCTTTTTTTTTAAGGCAAAGCACAAAAAACCAGCCAGTATTACTAATAAACTAAATTAATATTTTTTTTATTTTGTTACAGATAAATGGTTGTAATTTATTGTAAAAATGAATTAAATCAAAGAATTAAATGTTTATTTTATTATACTTTATCTCCCAAAGTTAATTTTATTTATAAAATGTTGACCACTTTTCTGCCATAAAAACTCTTTGCTAAGATTTAAAAAAGTACCGTTCGATAAACCGTGCGTTTTACCTAATTAAAAAAAAAACTCGTGTGTTTTACAGCACTCGTGCATTTTACATTACGATTACGCTCAAGTACGTAATAAGATACAATACAATATTGAAATTGGTGTAGTAAGAGACCCTTTACGAGCAAATGTGTTATAAAGTAACTTTAGTTCAGACAAAGAAACTGAGTATCTTCAAAGTATTTTTTACATCGTTACGTTTTTAGGGTTTTCGAGCCTTTACCATTATACAGGGTGGGTGTAAGTTACGGTGTCACCTTGTATTGGATACTAGAGTAGATACTAGATAAATATATCTACTTACTTACCTGATATATTTAATCTTATCAATCAAAGTAGGTACTTGTAACATGACGTTTTAATGAAATTGTATTACTAGATCACGGACATACAAGATTTATCTGGTGCTATAATTCCGTATTCCAAAAGTCGTAGGACACAAGTTTAAAAAAAACTAATATATGGAAATGGTTCGTTACATCTTTCAGAAAAGTTTAATAGGAGCTTTTACCCGCCAGCCAATGAAGGGTTATTTTATCATTTGGATGGAAAAAATTTAAGGAAATATCCTAGACCAGCACATTTATTACTGATTTATTTATCATGCATCTCTAAATAATGATGTCAAATTACCAGGTTTAACGGATTGTTCCTCGACCTTTAGAAGAAAAGCAAATTTTAAAATGTTAAAAATAGAGCTTGTCATGTTTATAAACTTACGTTTGAAAACCCTGCAGCAAAGACAATCATCCACCCCCATCCCCCATCAGGGGGTACGAAATCGTCATCTGTCCTTAATTTAGTCTTCTTTTCTTCCTTTCCTCCCATTATTCTTCTTATATTTATTCACAGGTTTATGTCAAAAGCGCACTGTATTCACATCACGTAATCCTATATAGACGAATGGTTCGCAACGTGTTTAAGATATAAATGAATTTCAATCGTAGGTTTCATTAGGTTAATCAACAAATCCATTCAACTATAATAGTTGAATAATTCTCCTCACAATTTGCTCCCGTTATACTTATCTCGGCATTTCAATAATTAAAATCTTTGATTTATATACTCTTTACTTCTGTTCTTTCATAACTTAGTATAGTTTATTAGGTCTATAGGTACATATAATCAAAAAATTTAAGAAAACCATCACTGCGCTCAGAATCCACACATCAAATGATGATCAGATCACACATACACTGATGGCGGAATGATATCGAATACTGATCTCAAGTGGTTATTTACTATGGTATGGTAAAAAACTACCTAGTAAGTGTGACTATGCGTGTTTTAGATGTGGTCTTATCATAGTCACGTTGGCCACTCTGAAATGTCTATAGGTGTGTCATAATTTTAGGATAAAACTGTGAAAAATCTATCTCCCATAAAACTGGGTGCGACTAACGTTGCTTATACTTTTACCTCAGCATATAACGAGTACCATTGATGAACTTACTCCTAGTACCTATTTATTAAAAATATTCAGCATCATGGATGGGAGTCTATAATATTATGATGTTGTAATTTTAAGAATTGATTAAAGTTTATACATAATTTTAACAAGAAAGCCGTTTATAGGAGTAACAAACATACACACTCACAAACTTCCGCCTCTATAATATTAGTAGGTACCTATCATTAAAGCTAAGTGTACCTATCTATGTTATTATTTAACATGATTTTGCTATAATCATATTTTTTTTTTTACGTTAGCTAATTTGTCTTTGCTAACTTATAAACAAACGGCTTAATATACAGGGTGTTAATTTAATTGCGTGCCATAGTGTTTCAGTAACGTAAAACGTCGAGTAACCCATGCCAGTAACAATCTTCCTTCGTGCGAAACTGCGAGCGAAACTTGCTACAAAAGGAAACGGAAGTAACGACACGAACGACACAACGTCACGTCATTGGCGCCATCTACAGAAAAAAAGACGAAACGGCCGATGTTGGCGATTTGTGAATAAAGGGTAAGCCGCACTAAAATCGTGGTTCTCGAGAGCAGCGTATCGTACGTATCGGCGTATCGGTATACATATATATGTAGATCAATGCAAAGTATTAAAAAATTAAATACATTTTACTAAAATATCCAAAAACCAAGGCTGATAATTTTATATTGCATGTCACAGAATGAATAGTCATGACATTTTTAAAAGCATTTTATGTATCCGAACAACATTGACAATTTGTGGTGACGTGCGACGAGTTCTCGATACGTGGCTGACGTTTCGAGTGTTTTTCGAGATTGTCGTGCATTCAATATTGGTTTCGCCAGCCAAAATCATATAACTTTCATTTCCCCTGTGTCTGTGAAGGAACAAAACTATATTTTGTAAGCATTTTTATAAGTTCAATTATATCGTTCACTGTAAACTATCACCCGTCTTTGTTCCCTGTTACTCAAACCTCTGTTCTAATTTCAGAAAATGGATCAAATTGCTAAGTTTATCGAGCCTGGTAAGCACTTTGCTAAGGACTCCATCAGATTGGTGAGAAGATGTACGAAGCCCGACAGAAAAGGTATGCATTTCACTCAGTATTACACAAATAAAAGGTTTTCTAGAACTTCCCATTTCCATACCAACCCAATATAATTTGCGGTGTTGGCATTCGGCCACTAAATAAGCTATTTACTTGTGTGAAATAATATGTGCATTGCATACACTATTGCTATAATAATGGTTATGGATATTTCTCAAATTGAAGGCTTCTCTTTATGCATATATAATTAGGTCAGCCGTCTTAACGTGACATGTAACCTCAATTTATTTAGAATGTTCTACTCTACAACAAAACTACTAACATGGCATAGGTAATGTAACATAGAAGTGACCAAGTTGTATAATGGGAGATAGCTTGAAGTATTAACTGTATGTCACAGACTAGTTTAGTAGTATAAACATGCCACAGCCAACCCCTGTGTATCATAGGAACATGTACCTAACAACTAAACTGAGCTAAACTGGAAGACTGAAATTAAGATCTTATTATTTTCGTTTCTGACCATTTTAAGTGAATAACAAAATCTCATATTTATTTTACACCAAATAGCACTTTTTATCAAGTTCCTGAGACAAATTACAGTGATTCAATAGTAGTTATTTGAACTTCTCTCTTGTTTATTTCATATTTATTTATTTGCTTCATGTGGTTAACAAAGGTGGTACTTATAATATACATAGTTCTCACATGACCCTGTTAGGGCACTGCAAATTATACATTTTTAACAAAATATTATTTAAATTTGAAACAGAA
This sequence comes from Scrobipalpa atriplicella, assembly GCA_029255725.1. Classification (NCBI taxonomy): domain Eukaryota; kingdom Metazoa; phylum Arthropoda; class Insecta; order Lepidoptera; family Gelechiidae; genus Scrobipalpa; species Scrobipalpa atriplicella. The sequence goes on along the minus strand of JARACY010001778.1, from coordinate 29,715 downwards.
AATTAAATTATTTTAGATTACTATTATTATTTTTGTATTATTCAACATTCCAAACATAGTACCAATCTATTTCGCTTACTGACTTTACTGACTTTCACTTTTTCTTTCTGCAAATATAAACATCTAGTTTGTGTCAGCACATTTTATTACTCTTTTTTTCATCAAATTAAAATATATAGTTTTCATCATTTACTTACATTTTTATCTCATTGTTTCAGAATTCCAAAAGATTGCTGTTGCCACTGCGATCGGTTTCTGCATCATGGGCTTCATCGGTTTCTTTGTCAAGTTGATACACATCCCCATCAACAACATCATTGTCGGATCATAGGCGCATAGTAAATTATATTTTAGATGTAATTCTTATGTTAAGGCCTTCACATTTCTAAGTTTAACTCAAACCCTGTTTCTCCTTTACTCTGCTTATTATGTTTTCTGATAAGTGAATAAATTATTCCATTTTATACAAACTTGTTTTTGTCTGCTCTACATAAGTAAATTCCCTTGGATGTACTATAAATACAATAAACTATAATCAATTTAAAAAATGCCTCTTTTTCCTGAAGTAAGGAAGTCTAGCTTTCTATTCTGCAGATCTGAAGCTTAAACTAAACAGTATTTTTTTTTAATTGAAAATGGGTTAGCTCTTGACTCCAGTAATCTAGGTTGGGGGCAACAGATTCAAGCTAAATACCAAGTTTTACATACTTTTATAACTAAAACATAGATATACCTATAATTTAGTCATACCTTAATCCCAAGGATGTTAAAACCTAGAGTACCTACTTTAACTTCATTGCTTATCCTTAAAGGGTAGGTAAAAGATGTTCTACAAATAAGTAGACACTAGTTCCTTAATGATAAATTTATTAAAATATGAACACCAAATTATTTACATATTTACAAATTCGTTTATTTCATTGATTTCTTCATGACGTGTATGAAGAAGCCTGGATTAGAAACCTGGTTTAACGGCTTGAAGTCAGCGTAAATGTGGTGCTCGGCGCTCTTGCCAAATGCCTCGTCCAACATTTCCGTGAATTTCTTCAGCTTGTGCGGGTAGTAGCAGAGACGGAATTCACTGAAAAGAAAAAAAAGAAATCTTTACTGAAATTGATTTTGGTACAATTCAGCAAATCAGTTTTGCTATTCATGAAATTGCAGGCGTATTTTACGGTTATTCTTTTGCATATTTACGTTATGCAAGATAGATGTATGTATGTACGTACCACACCACAGGTACGTACCTAAATTATACCTTTTAATATTACCGTTGAAATTGCTATTTTGCATAAATCACGGCACTACAAATAAGGTTACGCAAAGTCCTGGAAAATCCTATGTCCTAGGGGTATGGACAATTTTCTAGGACTCGGCAGATCCTCATTTGTAGTGCCAAGATAAAGTTATAAAACAAAGTTTCATTGAAGTATTTATTTATTGTCCCTACTTTACCCGTATTAAAGCTGACAAAGCCAAACTTAGCCCATGTTCAGTATGAATGATTGTGTACTGTATGTACTAAGGAAAAGAGTAAAAAAATAAATAAGTGTACCTCCTCTCGTTGATTTCTCCGTCGTTGGTCGCGTCTATGCAGTAGTCCAAGGTAATCAGTTCAGGCTTCCCTCTGACCACCAGTACTGATGTTTTGATGTCTACTGGGTATTTGCACTGAAAATGTACAAAAAAAATTTTTATTAAAAAGACGTAAGTAGTTCCGTTCTAAAAGACTTGAAACATAGGCTATTTTTTATAGTGGGAAAATATCTGATGCATGGGAAAACTAATTATAAGAGGGGTTAATACCGAGCGGTAGCGTCCTCAGTCGTTAAAAAATCATAACTCGCAAAATATAGACTTTTTTAAAACTTTGTTCTATCTACTACTTCCTTAGAAATTAGAGCTAATGATTCTTTAGAAGCAATGAATTGAGGAGAAAATAGTACCCCGCAGTTACTATCGAAATTATTTCTAAAGACGGCCGTAGTAGAACAGAGCTTTAAAAAGTCAATATTTTACAAGTTCTGATCTTTTAATGAGTGAGGGCGCCACCGCTCGGTATAAACGCTCTTAAGACGCGATCGAAACTGCGGCGCAAATAGCTAGTCTCTCATATTTATAACACTAAAGAAAAAAAACTCACGTTATAGTAAATGGAATGTCCGGGCGTGGCACCACTGTCGATCATGGCGTCGTAGTTCCTGTGGTCGATGAACAGCAGTCCGCCGGGCTTCAAACACTTCTCGAAGTTCTCCAGGCACATCTTCTGCATCCTCTGGTCTCCGTACTCATCGAGCAGATGGGCGAAGGAGTTTCCTAAGCAGATGACCGCGTCGAATTTTTTGCCCGGCACGATGCGGTCTACGTCTTTTGGCAGCGTTTCCCAGTTCGCTTCCTCGATTACTGGAAAAGCAGGAGCAGAAAATTTGGATCTCGACTATGCTGTGCTAACAGGACCATATCGCGTAGCGTGTTGAATAAATAACAAAATAAAAAAAAAAACAGTTAAGTTGAAATCTGAGCTTCCTGACTCAAGAGTAGAAATAAATGGGGGCGCCACCCGGGTTCGATTCCCGGCGGGGGAGAATGACTTTGTGTTGTTGTTTCTAGTTTGGTTAGGACATTGCAGACTGATCACTTGATTGTCCGAAAAGTAAGATGATCCATTCCGTCGGATGGGCATGTAAATAGTCGGTCCTGCGTCTGATTTCTCGTGAATAAGAGATTGAAGGAATAGAGAGTGCACTTCTGTGTTACGCAAACGCTTGGGCACTTAAAAACTAGTTCCGCGCAGTCATTGGCCGCCATCACCGAAAATCGTTTGGGACTATTGTATTATTTTAATATTGCAACACATACGAAAATTGCAACAATACGAAATTTTTGTATGTGTTGCAATATTAAAATAAATTGTTTATACAGGAAAAATTAGGTGATACCAGTTTAAATTAGACTTTAGTGTAGACGAGTACCTACCCCAGTCGTCGTATTTAGGATTCTTCCTCTTGTCCCACCTGGCCTTGAGGGCATGTTTCAACATCTTGTCGGAGGCGTCTATTGACACCACCTTGAAGCCTTCGTCGACCAGCATCATCGAGTCTATACTGAAATGGATAAAAAAATAAAATTATACCTTACCGAACTTAGGTTCTAATAACCATAATATAACGGGAGCGCTCTGAAAAACTGGACTAGAACTAGAAAAACATAGAATTTTCTAACTGACCTCTCTCCCGGACTTGCTCAGCAAGACTGAAGGACAGAAGTCAGCAAAAGGGATTTGAGGGGGAGTCTTGTAATTTATGCGATGGGCTGACAACCTGTCACTATAGTGCAACACAAAATACTACAATCTAATATTTCCCTCAATACTTGTCAGATGTGATGTGGTGAAGGCGCCTTTTATTATGTGTTTAACGCTCTGCCTACCCCGCAAGGGATAAAGGCGTGACTTTATGTATAAGATACCACAAGCCTCATTCATAAATCTATATGAGAAAAAATTAAGATATATGTCAGCTGTAGGTATGGGCATTATGTATTGTGTTGGTCGATGATATAAACAGTTAGGTATCAAAACTGCAGCAGCTGACTTAATCTTATCAATACTGAAACATTGATTTATTTTTCATCGAATCCACGTACATCATAGGAGTCATATGTATCAGTAAAATGGTTTAACTATTTCGTCATAGAGATGCTGTAAGAAATAGGTGCTTTATCAGTTAAAGTTGAGAACCGGGGCGAAAAACATGTTATTGCTACTAGCGTTGTTATTAAAATAAAAGATAAGATAGTTATCAGCACAGTAACAAACAATACTGAAGATGAAGTCAGCTCAATTAATCATGAATCGATTTTTAAACAATTTACGGCATTTTCGTTATGAACCTAGACCTGAATAAGCTGATTTTCAAATGCTGTGATATGCGGCAAAATAGTCCAACCAAAAGCAAAACCGAGCGTATAACTACGTTTGATCGGATTGGGAGTTTACTTGTTAATTGGTTGGGAGCAAAAACGTACCTACCTAGTACAAGGATCAAGAGGAAATATTAAGGAGGGAAGTACTCTAAATCGGGCTAAACACGGTCCGGCATTTGACTTTGTTAGTATAGTTAATAGTTGAATTTTCAATAAATCTATATATGGTTAGCTTCTCTAAAATATGGAGAACAACTAGATTCATAGATATAATCTAAAAATACTATGATTACACCAGGAAATCATCAGAAATATCATGAAAAACTGGCGTCTCAATGCCGAATTTGAACAACTGTGACATTTCTATGAGCTTAGAAACAGCAAATGTTATATCGAAATCACCGTATAATTATGAAGAACATCATAATCAACTCTGTTTTTCAATACTTTTTGTATACATTGAGATATATGCAAAAATATATGAAATCGGCTTGAAACAGCCCCATGCTAGAAAAGGACAGAGCGCGCATTCTGTCATTGGTTTGAAAGGGACAGTTGCCGCGAGCACATAGACCCTTAAGGAATTTCGCGACAATGGTTTTCTAATTATTAAATTGCCTCCGTGGTCTAGTGGTGTGAGCCATGGGCTCACGACCCGGAGGTCCCGGGTTTGATTTCGCGCGGGGGACAATGACTTTGTGTTATTGTTTCTAGTTTGGTTAGGACATTGCAGGCTGATTACCTGATTGTCCGAAAAGTAAGATGATCTATGCTATCGGATGGGCATTTAAATAGTCGGTCCTGCGCCTGATTTATCTTTGGTGTCAGTCAATCTCAGAATAAGAGATTGAAGAAATAGAGAGTGCACTTGTGTGTGCGCGCAAACACTTGGGCACTAAAAACTAGTCCCGCGCAGTTGGCGATCTCTGGGAGATTGGCCGCCATCGCCGGAAATCGGTTGGGAGTTATTATTTTTTCTGATGCAACTTTACCATAAAATCAACTCACCCAGTTCCGCAGGCTGTGTCCAGCACGTTAACACAACCGTGCTTTTTGAGTAGTCCTATTAAGAAGTCCTTGTAGTTCTGAGTCCTTTCATTGCTGTCTCCAATGAATTTCTTCCAAATCCTCGCGGCTTTTCCGTCAGCATACTGGTCCTTTACTCCCTCAGAGGGGATACCTTCCGATCTTGGATGGAAAACTTTGTCTACTGACATAGTGGATTTGTGCTGGAGAGTGGTATAGCAAAATGAGTTAATTAATTTAAAATCTTACGCTGAAAGACAAGTTAGGAACAAACCGAAATTGACTTTTTTCTAATTTTTTCGAGTAGTAGTAACCTAGGTATAGGTACCTATCCATAAAAAAATCATGAGCTTTATAAAAATATTAAATATACACGTACTCTGTAAGTAACCCGAAGTTCCTATTAAAAATCTTACAGCTCTACCTGTTAAATATGTACTACTTTTACTCCGTGAAATATTGGCCTTATCGCAAAATTAACCGTGAGCGTATCACTATGAGTTACATCAACTATGTATATGAAATCGCGAGGAAAATATTACGCGAGTCGAATGATGAAATAAAGCACCTACCTTACACACTTCTATAGGGCGACTGCGAGCTAACAGCAAAACATCAAATTATAACGGAGTTGTAAATTCGCGAGCATGATTTATAAGATCGCGACCAACTACCTGCGAGCTCGGACAAAGTACTGAACCGGAACAAAACGGCGTTAAACTGGGTTCAAATTATATTGGTCTGCCTGTAAGAGAAGACGACTGATATCGTTCATGATTATCAATATTTCGCGCACGTCAACTGAACGTACTCCTAGGACAAGGGCATACTTGTTTACATACCTATTTTTTTAAAATAAATTCTTCTAAACTATGTGAAAATAATAAAAATAATATGAAACAAACTCACCATAGGTTCTGTTCTGAATTTCTGATACAGTGTGAAACACTTATATTTACGTAAATCTTTTCCCTTATGCACTCAATATTGGGAATAACTGTTCTTATATATTATTTGCGTATGTTTACCTATCTTCTATAGCTTTACCATTCTTGTTAAGTCATGGTGAACATTCTGTTCTCTTTCATGTATGAGGAAAATAACAAAGTAAATTATACTATTTTCTTGTTTCATCATACTGTGTACATTCAGAAAAAGTAGGTAATTAATAATTATTAAAACATTTCATAATTAAATACATATTTAAAACTTTAAAACATAAAAGGACAAGAATAAATCAATGAACCGTGACGTAATAAATAACTGATAAAACACGAGATGATAATTATCTTCACATCATCGCACGTTCAACATCTTTGCTAATTTAATTGTACTTTGGCGACTCTATCAATCGTCTGATCCATTGGTGCTTCATAAAAGCCAGTGTATTTACCATACTCATACATAACGAAATCGCAATGAATATTTCAGTGACCATAAACATCGCTTCATCATTTTATCATCTTAATTTGTTTGACTTTTAACCTAATCTTATCGAGATACAAACCGGTATGCGTTTGTTAAATAGTTAATTAATGAATAATCTTATTATAATTTATAAGTTATACCTATTTAGCTACTGATCTTATTATAATTTATGTTAATTTAATACTAAGACCAAGTTTATCGAAAATATAATTAATAATTATGAACGTTGAAAAAGTTTAGATTAAAATTATTAGTAATGAAAAACATTACTTTCTTATAAATTCTAGGAAAGAAATGAATGAAATAAAATCAATGAAAATTATTATATGAATTACGAAAAAAATTTCGTTCAGGTCAAGAGGAGTTATGTTTTAGTTAGATACTTATTGATTGACAAAATAAAACATCTAGTTAGATTATTTATTAGATTATTTACTTGTGTAAAAATAAAATGCTTATAATTAACTGTCTACATTTATTAGACCATCGTCGTAAAAGTAAAATTATAATTATCTTTCAGATAAAGAATTATTATATTGTTTACATACATAATGCTGATGATGAATAAGAGACCCTAACTATTTGAACAAAGGCTTTAACTGATAATCTAAAGGCTTTACAGGTACAGTTATTTTATTGCTTACACTTCATCAGTTTTTTTTGTCAATATTGTTATTATAATATGAATTGAGACGATACGATCCCATCAATGCTAAGAATATTGGATATCTCATACTAAAGTGTCAGCAGATTAAATTATTGAGTGGGTTTTTGTTTGTTTGGTTTAGAAAACGCTTGGTACTAGAAGAAAAAGGCGACTCAAAAGTTTCAAGAATATCTTCCTCGGGCCTCCATGGATCCTACAGTACGAAACAAATCATAATAACAGGACGAGTGGTGCTAAGCATTGGATAGCCACTGACAACCGTTGATTTTGATCTGATCAATTGAATCAACGCTCGTCGATTACGCTATGTGGGAACGGTAAGTGTCTGTAGCACACCTACGACGACCCATTCATTATAGAAAGTCATAGCTCAAGGGCGCTAAAACCATGGTAGAAGAAAATGCTAAAACCAAATGTTTTGTATTTCCTTTAGACATTTCCCGATTTACTATTAAATCGAGAGAGTAGTTAGTATCAAAATAAAGTTAAGAGCGGCAACCCAGCCCCATAAAATAGTGATAGTATTCATAATGTCGTGATAAATATACAACTAAGGTGGTACATTTGGAACTGGAAGGTAAATTGAGATTTTTGATTTATGAAACTAATTTTACAGAAGTGATTATAACAACTTTGGCAGGTTTACCTACTTGTAAGTTTAATATTTAGATCCCGGCACCCACGTCGGAGGCGTCGATGCCCAGCATGGCTAAATCGTCCATTTCTTCTTTCTTGGCTTTTGCTTTGGCCGCTTCGCCATTTTCTTTCGCTTTTTGCTGCTGCTGTTGCTTTTGTTGCTGCTGCTGCTGTTGCTGTTGCTGTTTCTTCGCAGCCTCTTGCTTCTGCGCCTGTTGATTTTGCTGCTGATTATTTTGCTGCTGCTTATTCGCGTTCTGATTACCCTTATTCTGATTATTGTGTTGATTGTGATTTTTCTTGTAGGGATTGTTTTTGTTGTTGTTCTGTTTGCCCTTGTTGGGTCTGATCTTTGGGCTCTGGTTAGGTACCATGGGGACGTGAGTGTCGTAGAGCTGGGGCCGGGGCGGGAACCCGAGCGGGCCGTTCATGTCGAAGCCCATCATCATGCCGGGGGGCATGGACGGTTGCAGGAAGGGGGGGAAGGGGGGCATGACCCCTCCGAGCCCCATGGGGAAGGGCATCTGCCCGAATATGTCTTGTTGGGACATGTCGGGTTTAACTTCCGACGGGAAGATGATGTCGAGGGCGTCTTGGAAGTCCTTAGGGAGAGTGGGCGGCGGAGGCTGCGCTGTCACTCTGAAAGTAAAATGTAACGTTCAAATTACAGGCAGAAATAATAAGAAGAAGAACAAAGGATTGAAAAGACTGTAAGGTCAGGACAGGAAAAGGAGGGTTTTTGAATTGGAAATCGTCGGAAAAGCGGACATGGCAGGTTTTGAATAAAATAGAAGGGAGATAGAAGGACGTGTTAGGTTAGGTAGGTAGGAAGGAAAGTAAAAATGAGTCAGAGGGAAAAGGAAGATGTGCAAATTGGATAGGTCAAAGAAGTTAATGGTGAATGGGCTTTGATCACCTCGTAGCGCATAAGCATGCGGTACATGAGTCACAGTAACGAAAACCAGGCTTGCTATTAGCAATCAATATGCTATTAGCAAACTTGTATACTGCTTTCTCCCGGGCAGCGCTATGGCGGGGGGCAGTAGTAGCTGCTGTTGTTGCTATTTAGCTCGCTCTTAGATACTGTCTCAGTGGCATGATGAACCCTGGTGTCAGTTTTTAAACCGTCTGATAGCGCAGCTAATGGGCCTCCGACATGGTTTGTATCACGATTACTATCAGTATACTGACTGTGTGGGTATGGGCGGCTGCGGCTGCGGCGGGGCGACGGGGGCGATGGGGGCGACGGCGGGCGGGGGCGGGATGTAGGCGGCGGGCGGGACGGTGCCCCCCAGCGAGGTGGGCAGCGCGATGGCGGGGGGCGGTATCTCCAGCTGTTGCTGTTGCTTCTCTAGTTGCGCCTTCGCTATCTTCTCTTTGAATTCTGCAACCTGTTTAGAAAAGGAATGGTATGTAAATAAGAAATAGATTTCCAAATCTATAATATTATAACTGAAAGGCTGCTTTATGGTTAGAGAAACAAATTCTGCCAGGCAATCTTTGGATACAGAGAGAGTCTTTGGGATAGTGCCATAAATGACACAGACTACTCTTCACTGCAGGAAGACTTCATATTCACGGGACAAGTCCGGAAACCGTTGGTTTTCACCAGGGTTAAAAAAGTTTGGCTTTTAGTAATTTTGCTACCTACCTTCTTTTGAATTTCAGCGTCCATCTCTTCGCGTCTCTTTTTAGTCGCCTCATCTTCTTCTTTCTTTTTCTCGTCTTCCTTCTTCTGCTCCTCCGTTTTGTTTTTGCCTAGTGACTTGTAAACTGGCATTTTTCCTGTAAACAAAATATAACATTGTAACTTTTGTCGTCTCTTTCGCTCTCGGTCACTCTCGCATGCTCCACCTCGCTCTAGTAGTATCAACTTTTGCCGTCTGTTTCGCTCCCGGTCACTTCTGATTTCTCCATCTCGCTCTAGATATATGTTTATTTATTATATTTACCAATGAAGGGCATCTTCCGGATGTCCGGTTTCTTGGCGTCCTGTCGCGGCGGCGTGGTGCGCGCGCGCGAGTGCCGGCGCTCGCTTGATCGGTCCCTGGGAGATTAGATATAGATTATTTTATGTTATCAATAAATACACGTATAATCACGCCTTGCAAGGTAGGCAGAACGTCAACGATCTCATAGAAGGGCGTTTTCACCACGTCTGACACGGTTTCCGGATCATTTATTATAATGATAGGTTGTTAGTCAGCCTTTTGTCTGATTTGCACTGAAATCTGCCGAAATTCTCGTCTCCTGATTCCTACAGTATGACTAGGAAGGTATTTAGCTGAAATATTATGATTTCTCTCCAATTCAAACATATAAAAATACCCAAGAATATAATCGTCAAACCTGTGGCGCGACTCCTGTCTCTCTCGCTCCCGCTCGCGCTCGCGCTCCCTGTCCCGCTCCCGCTCCCGCTCTCGCTCGCGGTCGCGGACTTCGCGGGACCGTGACTCGCGCAGCTCGCTCTCTCTAAGGGATATAACAAACAGAAGGGGGCGTAAGGGACATGTTCCTGATGGGGTTGATCAGTCAACGAAACCGATTGAAACAGGAAATAAGTTTTGGCTTCACCATACAAATTGTATGATCAAGTCAAGGTAGTGATTTTGTATGTAGGAGAATTTTCTTTTTCAAGGTTTCATTGACGTAGCAGTGATCAACCCCTATAAGTTTGCGGGAAACTGCTCCTTATACTCGTTATAGAAACATATTTGCTTTGAGGGTGCTATCATTTAACACGTTAGCTGCTAAGCTACTATTTGGTAAAAAGCTCGTGACGCGGGTTGGTGCGCACAGTCGCTACAGTAAGCTCCACCCGCGTGGAAGGATTGTAGCAGTCAACGTGTTAACAATATTAATCTTAATAATAATAAAATATTAATATTAATAATAATAAAACATGGCGTATAATTTTACCTTAGTGGTTAAAACATAACGTATAATCTAGGATTGGGTCTGGTTTCCCTTCTGGGTTGCGGAGGTCAGATGGCAGTCGCTCTGTGTAAAAACCAGTACCCTCGTTCAATCCCCTAGATTAGGTAGCCGACCTCGCGGAATACGAGAAAAAGGCTAGGAAGATGATGATGTATAATTTTAGTGGTTCCAAAATTCAAAAGTCAATAGTTTGCTATTAGCTTTTGCTATTTGTCAGTCAAGTTATTTACCTGCGCTTGGTGCTTTCGCGAGACCTTTCGGGAGACCGAGGCTTGTCATCAAACTTCATTCTGTAAGCAAAATACAATGAAAAATTAATATTAGTTGCACATCAAAAATAAAATACGATATCTACACATAAATACTATTTGCTCCATATAGGGTGTAAGGGACAGCGTCCCGCAAACTTATAGGGGTTGCTCAGTCAACGAAACTGAACACCTACCACCAGGATTTTTTTTCAGGAAATGAAAAAAAAAATTTGCTTTACCACCTCGATCAGACTATTTGTATGGAAAAGCAAATTATTTTTTTTAGATTTCCTGAAAAAAAATCCTGGTGATAGTTGTTCAATATCGTTGACTGAACAACCCCTATCAGTTTGCGGGACGCTGTCCCTTACTCCCGGTATATGGTATGGTATGGTATAGTATCAGCCTTGTCTCAAAAGAGTCCGGGTATTGAAAATTCGACCTAAAATTTAAGCGGCTAAGTGTGAATTTTAGATTGGGAAAATTTCTTTTATTTTTTAAGATGATGCCCTTTAGTATACCTAGACTTCAAAGTGTCGAGGAGCTTCCTGTCGCTCTCATTGAGCCGGTCAGATTGGATAGACGACATCCACTCCGTCAAGGTTTTGTCATCAGGTTCAGATTTCTTTTCCTTCTCTGGAAAATAAATAGAAGTATATTATTTTTTATAAAGTGTAAAAAAATCTTCTCCTAAATAATACCAAACATCTTTCCCAAAGCATAAAAAAAATTATTAGATTTTTTCTCTCTAACATAATTATTCAACTCATCTACATTTTTTTACAGAGAAGCCAAGCTAAAATTGTTGTGCTTTAGGAAAGTTGTTGGTTATCATTAGTAGATCATGTCCAACTAATCTTCATAGTTACTAGAAATAACAAACTACGAGTAAGCTTATTGCTTCACCCACCACATTTTTAAAGAATAAAGTTGTGACTTACTCTTCTTCTTCTTCTTGACAGGTTCGCTATCCGAGCTGCTGGAGCTCGACGAGCTGCTGCTGCTGCTCCTCTTCTTCTTGGCCTTTTTCTTCTTATCCTTCTTCTTCTTCTTCTCCTCAGCCGGAGGAGGACTATCCTTCACTTTTGTATGGAAGCCATCTTTGTTGAAAGTGATGGTGTGTGAAGTGTATCCTGGCTTGTCTTCAGGGGCCGGTGGTGGCTTGTTCTTGGATGAAGCTCGGGCCTTCTCGAAGGACTTCTGCCGGTCGGACATCCAATCTGTTTCCCAGTGGGGGTTCTGTTCTACAAAATTCTGTAGAAGAAAACGTTGTTCAAGTTTGATTAATCTTGGTAAAGAAGGAAACCCTCAGAATAGGAAAATTTTGTCAAGATTTCAACTTTATCATAATATCAAGATATTGTGTGATGTTGTTCGTTCACACATCTATGTTGGTTTAGTAACACTTGAGAACCTTTACACAAATATTTAGTTTTGATATCAGTAGTCTTGTCCATGTCAATTCTAAACAATTTTAAAGTAACAGTGGTGACAAATTAGTAAAAAAAAACTAATACAAACGTAATAAGAAGTAGCTTCAACAAACTTCGGTACTTTGAAACATTCATAAACTTTCGGAGACGTTTGTAAAGTATTGTAAAATCAGTGTGAAGTGAAAGCACTTTATACTTACGGTATAGTTCTTGGAATGCGTAACAGACTTCAAATGCGCGGAAGCACAGTGCAGATCACCGATGAACTGATCGCACAGCTTACAGTACCATGCCGTCGACGGCACGAAGAACTGGAGGCCTGAATGAAAGGACAGAAGATTCAAACATTTAATTTTGGAAAGGGAAAACATGGGATGTGTCAAATACTTATATGATCTGCGCATGGCATCTCTCTTTTCCACAACATGATAATCGATTCATTAATGAAGCTTTGAGTAAAACGGTCCAGATTTAGTACCTATCTTTTTTATCCCTTGCGGAAAAAATGCATTTTTTTTATTACGTTTACGATACCTTTGATAGGAGTCCTCTTCGTAGGCGCATTTGGGAAGCTGGGAAACCCTTCATTGAGTCCAGTCACGGTGTGCCATGGCGCTTCCATGTGGGCTGCCGCCATCCTTCAAAATATAAGAAAGGTAAATAGAAAATATGCTGTTTTGCGTAAACACTTATCAGAGTCACACATTTATCGGCCAGACAGATTATCTCTTAAAAAATAAGAATACTACTTGATTTTTGCACTCAGAGTGCTATTTTAATTCATAAATATGAAAATCAATTCATAAAAAATTGGTCACGTCACGCCAAGGGTAGGATTTGAACCTGTGGCCTTCGGAAAGCCGCTCCATTGCTCTGCCAACTGGCGAATTTAAACTCCTTACTTAACACGTCGTAGCGGACGATAGCGGCATCTATCCGTGTAGTTTTAAAACTATACCAGGTTTGAATAAATACTTACTTGTTATGCGCCTGCGAATGCAAATGATTCAAGTAATCCTTAGCGGTGGGCGGGAACTCATTGCAGACGCGGCACCAGTGCATCTCAGGGTCGTAGTACACATAGTTGAACTTCTGGCCCGCAGACGGTGACCTGAGACATGAGATCGAGTTTAGACAAGGAAAAAAAAATTTACGTGGAAGAAAATATAAGCATTTTATAAGCTAGAATTAATGATCTTATTGAACAAACTACAAGAACTTAATAAATATATTAATGTAAAGACCTCCTACCGCACTGACTTACGACAGAAAAAAAAACCTAAAAAAAGAATTGTTCTAAGTGATAGAAAATATGCAATAATAACAATAACACGCGTAAGGGACAGCTTCCCGCAAACTGATAGGGGTTGCTTAGTCAAGAAAATTGAACTTCTTTCGCCAGGAAATTCAATCGTCAAAAAAAAAATATTTCAGGAAATGAAAAAAATGTTTGGCTTCCTCATTGAAATTGTCCGATCGAGGTGTTCATTTTAAATGGGAAAATATTATATTTTTTCATTTCCTGAAAGAATTTCCTGGTGAAAGTTGATCAGTTTCGTTGACTAATCAACCCTCATCAGCTTGTGGAAAGCTGTGCCTTACGCCCAGTATTATATTCACAAATATAAATTACATCTTTTTTATACGAAGTTTCACGGCATTGGCTGTCAGCTTCATAAAAACAGCTCGCGAAATTGTTATTTGTGAGACAAATTTTTTAAATAACAATAATTCTGTCACAATCACGACTGAGTTAAAGTAAGTTCTTCATCAAACAGTAATAAAAAGCAAGTACACAGAAATAGTAATAAAAGTCAAGTGGTTGATGATTAATGATTTAATATTACTTTTATTCAATACATATACATCATTACATTATAATATAATAATGCGCATTCTCCTAAGTGAAACACACTTTATGTACATTATTTATTTAACAATGCATATAATCTAATTTACATGTAAATGTAACACACATTATATTTTTTAAACCCAGTAATAAGATAACACTAATATACATAACAAAACATTATAAATTCCGATTTAATAATAAACTAAAACTAACTTTTTTTTCATTGCCCAATGATAATTACAGCAATTCATGATAAAAAGCTAACAATATTGTGTCCTAAATTAAAAAATTAACATAATGATATAGAACAAACTACTAACAATATCACAATCATAAGCGACGAAAACTCCTTCATGTTGTTAAAAGATGCTCTTTCGCCAACCTTGTTAAATTCACTTATTCTGAAAGCAAAGCTTTGATATCTCTTCGCTAAAGCATCTTGGCATGTCCTGGCTTTTAGGAAAATTTTATAATAAAATGGAAGATAATACTTACCATATGTAAATTAATTATATCATAATATTCAATTAATTATCTTGTTAAACTGAAAGTTAAATTAAAAAGCAAAGGTACACAAACCTTATGCTGAAAGCAAACATTTTTATTTTAGTAAAACTAACTTTTAGTTCAACAAGATGTAAACAAATGTAAAATATAAACAATAACTTTTAAAGATAAAACCAATATAAAACACACCTGGATTTCCTTTTAGAAGCTCTATCAGGGGAATCATCAGAAGGTGGGGGGATTTCTTGAGCCTCTTCACCGATGATCCCATTCAGCATGTCGACAACATTGTTGATAGTCTTCAACTTATTCTGGATCTCCAACTAAGAACAGCGCAAGGCAAAATGCAATTTATTACAATTATGTGAACTCTTAGTTGTGTCAAGCTTTTAATCAGCAAGCAAGTTGCTACACAACTAAGAATTATGGAGCAGAATGAAAATTAATAATAGTATTGTGTACAAATGGTTTTTATAATAGTACTGTATGCAAATGGATTTACTAAATAGAACCAAACCTGTAGCTTTGTATTTTCTTTCAAGAAGCGCTTGGTGTCAGGGCTGGGTGACCGTTTTGAGTCACCACGAAGTTCATTCCGTTGATCTTTCAGGGTGTCCAGCTCCTTTTTCAAAATGCCAGCTTTTTTCATATAATCCTCACGTTGCTTGGACAATGCAGCCTTTTGATGCCGCATTTCTGACTCAATGGCGGCTGTGGAGGAAAGAACTGCATTACCCTCCTACTAAATTCAAAAAGGAGTATAATATCACTTGTATTTCCTTCTATTTATTCAAAAAGAAGTATGTACATTTTAACTGTTTCTATTCTAAATGATATTATACTTATCCAACAATAGCAAATAAAATATTCAGTAAACGTTCAGCTAATAGGCCGGCTCAAATAGTTAAATCAATATGTGGCACATCCTTTCCGTTTGAAAAAAATCATAAAAGTTTTTATGTTGAAGCTAGTTGATTAAATAAGAGCTAGATAGATTAAAGGTGATCCTATAGTTCTCACATGATAAATGGTGCATAAACACAACATTTGTAAAGAAAGCATCTACAAACCTGGAAAAGATAATAGCAGAAATCTGATTAAAGCATAAAAATATTATACATCAATAACATAATAAATTTTTTGAGAAGTTATACCAATATAAACATTTAAGTGATGATGATAAGTGTCACCTTATGAGGCAAAATCCAGTTTTGAGTTAATAAATTCATGCTTATTTGGTCCTGGGTTAGTAAATAGTTGTCCTTTGTGGTAATGCTCACATCACATGCTCACAAATATTGTTAGTTACCAAGAAAGTTTCTTATGTTCTAATTTCTGCAGATAAAAGCCTTTTATTACAGTCAAATTATCATCAAATGATACACTAATTTCCATTGTATCAAATCATGCAATGCAATGTTTATCACTACTTACACTAGGTACTCAACGAATACAAACACTGCGGCTAACTACATAATGATATAAACAGAAAATAACAGAGAAGAAGATAAATCATTTCAATCTTGTAGTCAAAGATCATCCATTTAAATTTTTTCACTCGGCAGTCTCAAGATCATCCCAATACATTAGAAAACATGAATAATAACCAGGGACCACATACCTTCTTTTTTGAGCTGGTCTTCGGAAGAGGTCATAAATGGAGGTGGTGGTGCCGGAGTAGGTGGTGGTGGCAGCGACATCTGGTTCCAGCTGCTGATCTCCGGAGGAACTGGCACCGATGGCACCGAAGTTGGGAAGTCATCGTAGATGCCAGAGTAAGATGTCTGGTAGTTTGAACCATAACTTTGGTTCGGAACCGGCTTTAGGAGAAAAAAACATGATAAAACAATGTTTTACAGATAATTTCAACTCTACATAATAATCTGCCCACTTATTTACTCACTGCACTTCTATGGTCCATTGTTCCACCATAACACGAAAAGGATTCTATAGCGTCAGGTACCCATTTCACTGACTTGAAAATAAAAACAGAAGCTGGTAAGATTAATACATACCAACCTACTGTGAATGATAAAATAAACATAAAAATTATTGTAAATTTTGTGGAAAGTAAATACCTCTTGCTGGAACGCAGTTGCTGGGGGCGGAGCAGGGTAACCACTAGCGTCTTGAAATTGACTGTCCCACAATTCACTTGGCTCAGGCAATTTCGAAATTTCACTCAGGATATTATCGTCAAGCACATCCTTGTCATTTTTACGAGGAGAGCGACTCCCACGTCTGTCTAATTCCCTTCTAGGAGGGCTCCGGCTTCGCCTACCACTCGGTGGCGGAGGCCGACCTCTGAAATCGCGGACGTCGCGGTCGCGCATTCGATTCCGCGGATCCCGGCTGATGTAACCTCTCCTGGGCGGCTCACGAGACATGTTCTCACTTCGATTTTATAAATTTTTTACCGAATAACGCGGATATTCTACATTAATTATAAAAAACACAAAAGAGCAAATGCGGAAATTCACGCTTTGTTTGACAAGCAAGCGTACGGCCATTTTGTTTTGGTGATGTTTGTTTGTTTTCTTTTCATAATTTAACCAAAATGAAAGAAAGAAACAGCACTCTATCAACTTTCATAAACTTTAGATCGTCTCACTCAGTTTAAAATGTCAACTGGTGCTGTTTTTGAACAAATAAAGCGCAAGACGCTGAAAACGTTTCGTTCTACGCTAAAATGTTGGCTATGTTTCGTGTGACTGGCAAATATTCAACAAAATAATAAATTAAAATACTTAAAAATTTTACGTGCAATGAAATTCTATACCGGATATCCGGTATTGAATTCCCGCGGTTTTATGGAAACCGGAAGTGAAGATGAAAATTCGTGACGTGTGTTTGAATTTGAAGAAGACGCAAGAAAATGAATTTATAAATAAAAAAATATCCTCCAACTCCAACGATTATTAAAAAAAGTTGAACAGCCCAGCCAGCCCGTCCAGCAGGCAAGAAAAGGCGTTTCACGCCTTTTCGTACACTGCCCTGCACTACGCTACGATTGCGAGGAGCACGTTCTTTGTAAATAAATAGATGCCTCGGTTTGTATGGAAAACATTGCAAAGTTCTGCATGAAATCATGCATGGGCTTGCAGATCTGTACATCTCGATTCGTGAATCTGAGATTAATTTTGTTTGATTAGTGACTCTAGATTGTTAATAAAATTGCATTGCAGAAAATTAGACATGAACAGTTTGGTCATTGACATTGAGCAACGATCTCTTAAAGTTAAACAAATCATGATTGCATAGCTTGCAGAATGAACAATTCGCGTTTCACTGATCATCAAGGTCGCAAGTAAGTAGGTAGAGCAACCTCTTCCTATTTGTATTTAAATTAAACAACAATAAAATAGACCAGTACTATCTTAAACTACCATACATGAGAAAAAACTGAAAGTGTCTCTATCTACCGGATTTCTAGGAACATAGAATAGAAATAGAATTATACACAGCCTGAAATTGGGTACTTGACTCGGTAGCATAAAAAAATCAAAACGTTTATACTTAAAACTGATGGCTAAAAATATTGTGGATTTCATTCATCATTTTAAAAAAATGCACATTTCGATTTTAACAATCGAATTAAAAGTATATAAGTTATTGATTTTATTAGTCAATATTTACTAAAATGTCACGTCATAATTTACTATTTTCATACAAAAAAGCGTTTTTGACATTTCATAAAAAGTTGCTGATTTGACTAGTTGGAAAGTAGCCAATTAGGTATGTCAAATGGTAGGTACCTACGCGTGAGCTTCCTCATGAGAAATTCCTGGTTAAAAGCTGGTTAACCACGTTTTCACAACGCATGGCAGCTAGCTGACAAAAGTATTGACGTAAAGGCCATAAAATAAATTAAAAGTAAATATCAGTTTTTTTCTTTAGGGCTTTAATGGCATCCAAACAGTATGTTTTTAACAAAAACTGCCAGAATATTTTAAAAACTTCTTGTGCTATGTAATTCTCATTTTTTACTTTCTCGTTTCAGTGTTTATTTTTTCGTGTTCGGAAGTCTATCTATTTTAGGCAGAGCGTAGACAACCTAATCTTGGGTCGTTCCGCCACGTCTGACGAGTTTTGAACCCCTTAGCTGATTTTTACAGCATGCTCGGGATGAGATGCAGCTAGCACATTCTATGTTTTTCTATCACTCGGCACTCCCAGTCCAGCATGAAAGTAAGTAGGTAAGTATTTATATAATATTTTCTGGAATTCTTTTTAACTTTCCATCACAACTTTTAAAGCCACACTTAGTTAAACTTCAGTTAACAGTTAGCAGCTCTAATCTAACCATGCGATTTCGGCACCTATTTCATACTTCACCTCTTCTTACCTTCACCTTAGAAGCACTTGCATTGCATTAGCCGAAGGAAGTTGAATCTGTACGGTCGTTGCACCGCGCTGAGGGATTTCGAGGGAAGCAAAACTACGTTGCCGGCTTGGACGACCGCCATTGCCGCGCAGCCGCATCGTACCTACGCATGCGCGGATACTCGCGATTGCGCGCCAAACTTGCGTTCGAATTTTAAATACTTTTTTTATTTTAGAAAAGTTTTGACATTTTAATAAGTTTGTGTAGTGTTTTTTTATTTTTTTATTTTGGAGGGTTCTCTGCCGGAAAAATGAAGTACAAGGTAAGATTTGGATTAACGGATTAACTGTTTTTATTTATATTATAAAAAATAACTTTAAATTAATTAAAAATCTAGAATATATATATAATAGAAAGAAACAAAAGAACTAGGATCTTGGTCTTGGTACCTGACTACTATTGGTAGAGTTTACGTTTGTATAATATTCAAATTATTTTCGTTATGTGCAGTGTCTAAGAGATTTTTTATTCATTAATTTAGAGTTTATACTTTCTATTCAAAATATTTATTTTTTATAATTTAAACACAAGTACCTAAGTAATTATTACGTAACGCGCTGTCTTGAAATAATTTGAGGTTTAGGTTCCACTTTTGTTACACAAGTGTAAATTGTGCTCTCATCATCCGTTTCGAAAACTTCACCAGAATTATTTTCTTACAAACATTTTGCAAGTAACGTCTACAAATAATTATTGTCATAGTTGATTGGTGCCGATTGTGGCATTACTAACTGTAGGCTCTTCGTGATTGAAGACTTGCTGTCAAGGCTGCTGCCTGCTAACTGTTAGAGGTTACCTATTCAGTTAACGAAACTGTACCTACAACTTTAAGGTATCAGTAAAATTCTTTCAGGGAACGGTAACATTTTCAACTTCCCCATACAAAATTTCTCATCGAGGTGGTAATTTTGTATGGAAAGTATTTTTTTTCCTGAAAGATTTTCTTTGTGCAAGTTTGTTTTGTTACGTTGACTCAGCAATCCCTCTCAGTTTGCGGGAAGCTGTTTAAGTAAATCCTGTTCCTGTATTTTTATCTTGGGCCAGATAGGTGGTTTTCTTTCACATGTCAATACAAAACTAATCAGTTGGAATTATACCTAGATTAATACAAAAAACTAAATGGGATTGCTTGTATGTAAAATCGTACTGTCTCTCTTTGTATCTGCAGTGAACCTGATACCTACAAAGCAAATCGAATTTCAATTATCTGCTTTTTCAAGTTTATCCGTCTTCATCTGGAACATTTAAAAATAAACAAATGTTGGTAAATAAATATTTACTTTCACGAGAGGCAACTTTCTTTTGTAAGAGACTTCATTTGAGGCCATAATATAAATTATTCTTATAAATACCTACCTACCTATACACCTATATATTAGAGTTATCTAGGTAGGTAGGTATACTGTGCTCTTCCATTGACAACATAACAATGGATTATCTTATATCGACTCTCCCACGCTTCCCTACACGCCGTTACTAAAACATTAACGTTTGTTTACTATAATTATACCTTCTCAAAATAAATTATTGAAACAATTCTTTTAAAAAATATACAATGCTGCCATTGAAACAGTTTAATATAAATATCTCATGCGTCTGGCAAAATAAAATTCGAGACAAATTCAGTTTGGCTGAAAGATACATAATTTTAATGATAGGCAGCTAAATAAAATTAATATTTTATTTTACTCAATTTAATTGGTCATAACATAATATTATATACAAAAATTTCAGACACTTAATAATTTACCTACATGACGTACCTAGGAAATTTTATTGCACCGAAGACTACCTTCCATGAGTCTATGAAAATTTTACAATTTATTTGCTCTACTTTAACTAAAAGAGATATAGGTATATCAATTAATTTGTTGTGTTATTTTATAGACTTGACCTTTTTAGCTTGAACATTCTGCAAAATTGAGTTTAGGGGGATCCAGGGATTTATCCCAACAAGCATCTCAGAAAATCTCTACATAACTAAACTCTACGTTCAATGCTGAACTCCTCATTAACTGTAAGGAAATCCAAGCATGCATGAATTTATGTAGAGATCTAGGTACCTAATCGAAATTAAAATCATCAAAGTCAATCACCTACGATGGTCAACCACCTTAGGAAGTGATTACAGTAAATGTCTGACTTCCTTAGAACCCGTTTTAATGCTCCCCTATTTTAGACCGACCGTTACGACGATCTCAGTCTGTCATTGTTCTGTCTTGTCAAAAATCATCAAGATCATTGGTCATCATGTCAACAACCTCGCATATTTTGACAATAGGAATTATGTACAGTTAGGTATGTATTATGCATCGGACGCGATGGTCTGATGATAAGCA
Organism: Scrobipalpa atriplicella; assembly: GCA_029255725.1. Classification (NCBI taxonomy): domain Eukaryota; kingdom Metazoa; phylum Arthropoda; class Insecta; order Lepidoptera; family Gelechiidae; genus Scrobipalpa; species Scrobipalpa atriplicella. The sequence goes on along the minus strand of JARACY010001778.1, from coordinate 8,331 downwards.
TTTTGTTGCGAGTTGTATTTGATGACCTAAAACTGTCACTTGAAGTGTTAATGTTGAGACAAGTTTTTTGTTGTCTGCAGATTTTTGATTTGGTTCTCAAAGATAATTGATTGTCTGGGTGATTGATATTGTATTCAAATGTGGGAACAACTGTATTTTAAATTATAGTTTAATTTACTAACTACAATCAGTTAAAAAATAAAAATGAATTTGCATTGCAGTAGGTATGGCCACATAAGCTTAAAATCGACATGTTTTCTCTCCTGTCAATGTAAATAATAAATTATAGGACACAACACAATTCTAAACTAAGTGTTACGTAGGTATTTACGTTGGTCGATTATATGAAATTTAGATAAAACCTTGCTTCTAAGCCAGCTTTGCCTAGATAGATAAAATACGAAGTCTAGAACTTTGCCTAATACTTTGCCTATGTCTGTGCTTCTCTTCCTGTCACGTGATACTACCTACTTATCTGTTGTAAAAAAAAAAAATCTCATTTTATTATAAGATGATTGTTTAATTTTGGTCTTGGTCATAGTCTAACTTACTACATCGGCTTGTCACACAACTATTGTTAGGGAGATGTTTGAATAACATTTACTATGAAGCTCTTCTAGTTCTTGCGTAAACATATTTTGAGTACAAGGTGTTGGAAACTGGTCCTGAAAATATTTATTGAAAATTGGCCAATTAAATCTTTCCATATTCATACTAAAATATAATCCTTACTCATATTATTAATGCGAATACCCCCGTATCATTTTTCTATGACGCTGGCCGTGCCCAAATTTGCAATTTCATTGACGACGCTCAGTAAGGTGTGGTGTGTGTAGGTCCAAACACATTTAATAATTAATTGATAGAATCTCCGGAATTGATTGAAACTTTATGATCAGGTAATCCTCTCATGTTTTATTTTATGTCTTCATGTCTCTATAATTTAGAATTGGCAAACAAACACAACGCAAGCTGTGATGGGTGCGGTGCTGTGTGACTTGGGCTCGGTAAAAGTTCGCTAGTACGGCCTTGCATAACGGATGCGCAAACGCAGCTAGGGACACCCTGTATATTGGGCATTGTACAGATAGATTAGTATTATAGGGAGTTACCTTACTTCATGTTTCTATAATTTAGATTATAATTTAACGGTTTATGCAATATTACGGTGACATGTCTATAATTCAGAATTAGCACAAAAACACAACGCAAGCTGTGATGGGTGCGGTGCGGTGCGAGTGCGACTTTAACTCGGTAAAAGCTCGCGACTGCGGCCTTGCATAACGGATGCGCAAACGCAGCTAGGGACACCCACCATGTTATATTGGGCTTTGTTAAATGTGAAGCATAAGGGGGAGAATTTGAAATACCTTGAAACGGTCATATATCCATTTACCTACAGTTTCCGTAAATTCAGTATGTAGCATAGCAAATGTAAACTTCAATACGTCTACTTACTCATTCATCACATCACGCACACGCACAGTAAATACTTACATTTTTTTTATGTCTTAAGAAGGGAAAAGAAATAAAATTCTCGATACCTACTCAAATTGTTGTAGATTTATGTTTTACGTGGTTTATGTGAAGCCCTTATTTCCTAACAAACCTAAGAACAGACTAGCTGTATAAATAAGATTTATGTAGGTTTAATAGGTGAAGAGGCAAAAATCCTCATTTTATCTGACTATAAAACGTTTGTTCGCAGAAAATATTACTCTAAGTACTTATTGCGAATGCTAGAATGCAACTCATGTACACAAAAGCTTATTTTCGAAATATTTATTTAATCTCTAACTTAGTCAAATTAATTAGGTAGGTATTACTACTTACTAGATTATCAATATCACTGAAACTGGAACAAAGAGGTGTTTATAAAAACAGCGGGTAAAGATTGGATGAGATCTCTTAAGTTACGTCCAGCAGAAGACTAATATTAGCTGAAGATAAAAAAATACTAGGTACATTTAAAAAAAACTAAAGGAACCAAGTGGTAAATCGATACTATTTGCCACATTTTTTTAATTCCTACTGCTAAATTAATCACAGTACCCTCGGAAAAGAAAGTTCAGTTAAATCAGTAAGACAGTGAGTTTTATAGTTCCTACGTAATGTGAGTGAGGTTTTAACCTGTAACCTTTTCATGATGGTAATTATGTTCATACTTCACTGCAGTGCAGTTCCTGTTACGTGAAATTAACGTAACTTTCTTTAATACCTTGATCAACCTTCTCGTACATTAAATTAACTAATTTGTACTGGAAATAGTATTTTTCACTTGAATATCCTAAATGTTTCTTGAAATCAATGTTAATTTATTTCAAGAAACCATTATTCTCTAGCCCTTGTTACCTTTCCCATCATTTGGGGATTACTTTCAAGCGAATAATTTCCAGAAACAAAACTGCACTATGATTTTTTTTTAATTAAATATCGGTCTCCCAATACTAAGTACTACAAACAAGTAGCTCTTTGGTATTACTTCATAAGGTCCAAGCAAAAAGTAAATTGACTTGCGAAAAAATACTTCAACATTTCTTGTCTAATCGTTGGAAAGTCTATATCCTGTCTGAATAGTGTTTACTCGTTTGTCTGTAGCTAGAAATCTTTCTACGAACTAACTATTAGTTGTTCTTCCTGTACGTAAATACTATAATGTCTCTAGTGTGCGGAATCAAAAGAAAATCACATCTAGAGTATTATAATCATAGGAACATAAGTACCTACTTTTATCTTGATAAAATTGTGCAAGAAGGAACTGCGTGTGTGTTACATATACCTACTAGCAAAATTAAATAAACTAAGAAGTCAATTTGCCTACGTAACATAAAGAGATAAAGACAACTTATACCTACCTAGGTTAGGTACTAGGTATATGCAATTCAATCTTCATTTCCCATAACATCCTACAAGTTCATTAACAGGCGACAGAGAACGCCTCCCGCGACGTCATAGCTTAGATGAGCTTCACTAGGTATATGGATAACAAATTATTAAAGTTTACATAGAATTATTTTACACACAGTACGCGGTGGTCTAATAATATGGGTCTTGGTCTCTAGATTTAAAAGTTCTGGGTTTGATTCCGCAAGCGACACACAATATTCAAGGTAAATTATCAATTGTGAGCTTTACCTAATAATTAGGTACCTAAGAAGGAAAGATGATGATAAATGATTTTGTTTATCTAAGGGTTGCTGTCTTTAGGCAGTATACCTACATTTATTACAGAAAAATACCAGCGTCATTTTACAAAACTGACAATAGAATTTCATGTAATCCGGTACAGAACGTCCATTTCTCCTGAATCCACATTCAACGACCACTCGTTCTTCTCACAACCAAACGAAACAAGAAGACAAAGCTAATGATGTTATCAATACGTAAGGAATAGAAGATGATCAGTGAATAAAACATGTGCCATCTTGAATGTATTCCGGTTGTGTTTAATTGCAGAGATTACTGATGATTCTAGCCGCGATAATCTCTCTGCGTGGTGCTTGCTAATTGAAGATGTGTTTATTGCATACCAACGGTATATTTTATTTTCTTTGTACTATACAAAGTTAGAAAATCATGTCATTATTAAATTTTATAAATAAGCATTGTGTAATAAAAATCACAGGAAGTGGAAGACTAATACACTCGTTGGAGAGAGATCAGTTTTCCTCAGGGAATATAGATCGAAAAGTTTGAAGTGAAACATAATGAACATTTTGATTTAAAAAATTCAAGTTGAAAGCAACATTTCCTCTACATACATAATCCCTGATGGGTAGGTCTCTACCTACGCTCTCTAGTCAGCGACCTTAACAAAGGTCGTTACATAATATTTTTTCAAGTGTAGGGCTTAAATAAGACTTTAATTTTCATCTTAGTATTTATAATGTAAAATAGGTACCTCATAATTCAAACAGTTTATTACACTACTGTATGGGAATGTGATGATGATGACGGATGGGCAAATGGTTAGTATGTTTATTGCATTTGAATGTAAATGAACTTATCTGCTTCACCATCAGCAGACCAGCTTTTCCGTACGAGATTACAGAAGAGATAACCGCATTAACATAGTTTTTTTATGATGATTCATCTAACAGGTTTATGAAAAATATTATAATAAAACAATTATTTTTAACTTGTTTGGCGGACTGCGAACGATAGAAATACAGAACATATGTACTCATTTTACTTATTTACCGAGTCACGCGCGATAGTTTTGGTGGTAAAAACATGGAATTTACCTTTCTGCCCGACGTTTCGACTCTGTTGCAAATAAGTAAAATGTGTGCATATTTGGATCATCATGTAAAAGCCAGCAAAGGGAACTAAAGGAAAGGTTGTTGACTTGACAAACAACTCGGCACTGCTGTAGTGTCGAATTGTTTGTCGTATTGCTGTAGCTGTAAGCAATAGGTACGATTTTATTAGGCCGTTGACGGTTTCCTCATAGACGCGCTCATTTTTATTTTTTTGTTTTTAGCAAGTATTGAGAATACCGTATTTTATCCCTTTGACCTGAATGTACAGGTATAATAACATATAAGTATATTCTAATATGCGAAACATAATGTTAAATAGGTACAAGTCTTGCCAATTCAAGCTCATCAAATAATGTAGGTAGCAGTATTTATTTGCTATTTCAAAATTTGAACGTAGTGCGACAGGTAAATGCTCAATGCTCATTATCCGTTACTAACTTATTTACCTTATAAATGTTGATAGAGTAGAATTACTAATTTAACTGTAGGTAAATAGCCTATTTCATGTAACCGTATGTATGTATATGTTAAGAAGTAGAAGCAAAATCCCGGCAAAGAACCAATACAATTTTGTGAATATTTATATTATAATTTATTATGAGACATCATCCAAATATAGGTTGTTATGTATGTTATGCTGTGGGTTTGAAGTTTATTGCTAATAAAGAAAAGTAGGATACCTAATGATAGCGTTGCACAGTTTGAACTAAACCAGAAAAAAAAGTGTTTGAACTAACTACTTACTATCAATCAGCTGCGTGAATCGAACCGACGAACTTCAAACCCACAGCATAACATACATAACAACCTATATTTGGATGATTTTATTCCCTATCGATATCCAATCAGGCTGGCAGCTCGACCTGCGCACGCGCTTTCCCTCCAAACTAGACACGCCTGAACTTTACTATGGCAGTGTTATGTTGCTATGGTAACTGTTAAGGCGGGTGTTATGTAAGTTCCGGTGTTAGTATAATTTGCTATTGTATGGGGTTTAAACAAAGCATGTATGTCACTGTTTGGTCCAGAGACGACATACAACGATAGTTACTTAAGTATATGATTTTGGAAGTACACTTTAGCAGCGAATCCATTTCCTGCTATTTAGTTAGCATATTTATGTACCATACGATATGATTATATTATATGGTACTTATAGGGCCCTATTTTTATTATACTGTTAGGTATCTAATCTGATCTGACAGCTTTTACCAGTTACTATATGAAAATTAAAATAAATATGTTTAGTTTATATGGGATGTCAATGTCACATATTATCATAATTATAATGAACCCACTATACAACGTGTAACAGAAAGGGTATATGCATCGAGAAATGTGTGAATCTACCCATGATACTGAACAACTTTCCCTAAGGAACATAGGTCGAAATACGAAAAAAAAAAATTTACTTCCCATACTAAATACGCTATCAGCTGATGCATTTAGTATGAAAGGTCACGATTTTTTTTTCGTTTTTCGACCTATGTTTCTTAGGGAAAGTTGTTCAGTTTCATGGGTAGATTCACACATTTCTCGATGCCTATACCCTTTATGTTACACGTTGTATACTGCTGATTAGTCAAGGTAGAGCAAAGTCATAGTTACTATCCTGCGTTTCAAATCTCCAAAAATTTATAATAAGTGTAAGAATGAGCCATCTTCTGTTAATATAAGTTTTTTTTAAAAGGTGGCCTAATTTTTCTCTCATAGTATTTACTTATTTGATAAAAGATTTTTGACAAGAATTTTGTACATCAATGCGCTAATTTTTCAAGGATACTGGCTGTCGAGAGAAAATCTTAAGCTGAAAGAAACTTACCTAAATGCTCTTTTTGTTTTTTCTAAGGCTTAGCTTAGTTTTATAAAAGAAATCACTTAAAAATATGCTTACATTACAACCATTGTCATTGAATAGAGCACCACTATTTGCTTTAACTTTTACTTTTATCCAACTGCAGCCATTATTTCTTCAATGGATTACCAATACACCCAATCCTACGCTCGTTATATTGAACTTGAGGTTTTTGCTGGTTTCGCAGTTGTGGTGTTGCGGTTTGTTTTGGAAATGTCTGCGTAGAGAAACGAGGTGTTACGTCATCAGGGTGGCCGCTGGTCGGTGGTCAGTAAGTGATTTCTTTTATAAAACTAAGCTAAGCCTTAGAAAAAACAAAAAAGAGCATTTAGGTAAGTTTCTTTCAGCTTAAGATTTTCTCTCGACAGCCAGTATCCTTGAAAAATTAGCGCATTGATGTACAAAATTCTTGTCAAAAATCTTTTATCAAATAAGTAAATACTATGAGAGAAAAATTAGGCCACCTTTTAAAAAAACTTATATTAACAGAAGATGGCTCATTCTTACACTTATTATAAATTTTTGGAGATTTGAAACGCAGGATAGTAACTATGACTTTGCTCTACCTTGACTAATCAGCAGTATACAACGTGTAACATAAAGGGTATAGGCATCGAGAAATGTGTGAATCTACCCATGAAACTGAACAACTTTCCCTAAGAAACATAGGTCGAAAAACGAAAAAAAAATCGTGACCTTTCATACTAAATGCATCAGCTGATAGCGTATTTAGTATGGGAAGTAAATTTTTTTTTTCGTATTTCGACCTATGTTCCTTAGGGAAAGTTGTTCAGTATCATGGGTAGATTCACACATTTCTCGATGCATATACCCTTTCTGTTACACGTTGTATAGTGGGTTCATTATAATTATGATAATATGTGACATTGACATCCCATATAAACTAAACATATTTATTTTAATTTTCATATAGTAACTGGTAAAAGCTGTCAGATCAGATTAGATACCTAACAGTATAATAAAAATAGGGCCCTATAAGTACCATATAATATAATCATATCGTATGGTACATAAATATGCTAACTAAATAGCAGGAAATGGATTCGCTGCTAAAGTGTACTTCCAAAATCATATACTTAAGTAACTATCGTTGTATGTCGTCTCTGGACCAAACAGTGACATACATGCTTTGTTTAAACCCCATACAATAGCAAATTATACTAACACCGGAACTTACATAACACCCGCCTTAACAGTTACCATAGCAACATAACACTGCCATAGTAAAGTTCAGGCGTGTCTAGTTTGGAGGGAAAGCGCGTGCGCAGGTCGAGCTGCCAGCCTGATTGGATATCGATAGGGAATAAAATCATCCAAATATAGGTTGTTATGTATGTTATGCTGTGGGTTTGAAGTTCGTCGGTTCGATTCACGCAGCTGATTGATAGTAAGTAGTTAGTTCAAACACTTTTTTTTCTGGTTTAGTTCAAACTGTGCAACGCTATCATTAGGTATCCTACTTTTCTTTATTAGCAATAAACTTCAAACCCACAGCATAACATACATAACAACCTATATTTGGATGATGTCTCATAATAAATTATAATATAAATATTCACAAAATTGTATTGGTTCTTTGCCGGGATTTTGCTTCTACTTCTTAACATATACATACATACGGTTACATGAAATAGGCTATTTACCTACAGTTAAATTAGTAATTCTACTCTATCAACATTTATAAGGTAAATAAGTTAGTAACGGATAATGAGCATTGAGCATTTACCTGTCGCACTACGTTCAAATTTTGAAATAGCAAATAAATACTGCTACCTACATTATTTGATGAGCTTGAATTGGCAAGACTTGTACCTATTTAACATTATGTTTCGCATATTAGAATATACTTATATGTTATTATACCTGTACATTCAGGTCAAAGGGATAAAATACGGTATTCTCAATACTTGCTAAAAACAAAAAAATAAAAATGAGCGCGTCTATGAGGAAACCGTCAACGGCCTAATAAAATCGTACCTATTGCTTACAGCTACAGCAATACGACAAACAATTCGACACTACAGCAGTGCCGAGTTGTTTGTCAAGTCAACAACCTTTCCTTTAGTTCCCTTTGCTGGCTTTTACATGATGATCCAAATATGCACACATTTTACTTATTTGCAACAGAGTCGAAACGTCGGGCAGAAAGGTAAATTCCATGTTTTTACCACCAAAACTATCGCGCGTGACTCG
>JARACY010001777.1:0-52008 GCA_029255725.1 Scrobipalpa atriplicella | reverse complement strand
AAAAGTCAAAGTATGTAACTGTAAAAATAAGAGTGAAAATGGGTTAAATATGGTAATGGTTTATCCCTCTCAAATGTCGAAAGTTGTCGAGGACTAAACGTTTTTAATTAACATAATCTCCATTTTGGGGCTTCAAAGTTTGGCTAACGACACTTTTACAAGCGACCGTTATAAAGGTCGAATAATGGGGGTAGAAAATGTTTAGAATGTATATAGTTACAGGGACGTGGTATGAATTTTAATTTCGTATGCTCCCCCCTACGAGTTCTGCGTTCGTATGACATTAAAATCCGATCACTTAGAAAATAATGTGATCTCCAGATTAAAGGTACATCTATCCTATTCTCGTGAAAATTTGTGCTCGCTTCGCTTGCATAATTTATTGATGCTACTTTCATAACATTTCGCTTCACATACGGATTCATTATTCTTGAAATGTCGCGCTCGCTTCGCTCGCGTAATGTACCAAATGTGACATACATGTCTACACCGTTTTAATTTCTTTTCCTATTGAATGAATGATATTGGTATCACTGACACCGATTTAAACATGTATTCACAAAAACATGAGCAATCAAAACTCAAATATGATTCGCTTCCACAACGTCTTCTTTACTCCTCTTCTTCCTTCCCTCTAAATCCGCGTAGATGTCCTCCAGGCTTCTCATCTTGGTCTCCGGCACGCAGAAGATAAGGTAGAACACGTTGGAAAGACAGATGAAACTGAAGAACCAAAAGGTGGAGTGGTAGCCGATCCACCCTATCATTGGGGTGAAGAGTTTCAGCAAAGCGAAGTCTGTGCCAAGAGATATGGCCATGATCAGAGTTGCCACTGTGCCGCGGAGCTGGAAAGAAAAGATAATTAGCATGAAAAAAAGCTTGAAGATGCATCTCGTTGTACAAGAAGGCTGCACCGCGCAGCGCAATGTCTTAAAGTGCTATATTGTATCACGCTCTTGAAAAGTGCGCGCCGCGTCCGCATCCGGTGTGAATTGACCCTTAGTTAAGGGTTGCATCGGCTATTTTTGTAAATGACGGTTCGACGTGATGTGGAATACGATACATACCAAAGAAACCCTCGGCCTAAGACTGTGCTAAGGTAGGGATATTATTATGTTTGTAAAAAAAATTGGCATAATGCATGCATGCATCTCTAGGTACTTCTATAGCCCAGTACCCAGTAATAGAAAGTATAATATTAAACGTCTCTCAACAGTTTATTATTAGACCGATTCAATTCGAACCGATTCAAAATGTAGACTCGCTTATTCTCTGCAATAGAACGTTTCCTTTTGCATTCAAGGGCTTCTATTGAAAATGGAGCGAAATTAGGATTCAGCGAACTCTATTCAGCCGTGCCTAGTATTGTTCCCTGAATACGTTATTGCTTCCAATCTTTTCCGAAAAATAAAATAAAAAACGGACTGGCCTGTTTCTCTTCATAAAGGCCCCGAAGGTTTTGGTGTATTTTAAAGAATTGAGCCCAATATCCAATTATTTATTGGGCGCCATGCGACGTTTTTCAATATCACATTTTTCGTTGTGGTTTTTTTAATGTCACATCTCTGAATTTGCCAACAACCTTCTGCCACTGACATTTTTAAATAGCTTCTAGTTGGTTATTTTGCACGTGATAGTAAAAATACTACATAGTTATATAACGCTCCGCTCGTGTACCCTACCATTATTTATTTAACTTCGTAAAATGTCGCAATCGCTTCGCTCGCGCCACGTGTTCATTCAACTTTTGTTTAACACTCTCGCTTCGGTCGCATAACACATTGATACAGTTTTCAAAATATGTCGCGCTCGCTTCGCTCACGTTTAGGACTTGTATTTTTTCTTCTCACCTGAAAGCTGAACATCTCTGTCATGATGACGAAAGGCAGCGGCTGCAGCCCCGAAGCATCAGCAAATATTGAGAAGCAGAGTGCTACAATAGGCACCCAGCCTGGTAGGTACACGAGCGGAGCGTTATATAACTATGTAGTATTTTTACTATCACGTGCAAAATAACCAACTAGAAGCTATTTAAAAATGTCAGTGGCAGAAGGTTGTTGGCAAATTCAGAGATGTGACATTAAAAAACCACAACGAAAAATGTGATATTGAAAAACGTCGCATGGCGCCCAATAAATAATTGGATATTGGGCTCAATTCTTTAAAATACACCAAAACCTTCGGGGCCTTTATGAAGAGAAACAGGCCAGTCCGTTTTTTATTTTATTTTTCGGAAAAGATTGGAAGCAATAACGTATTCAGGGAACAATACTAGGCCACGGCTGAATAGAGTTCGCTGAATCCTAATTTCGCTCCATTTTCAATAGAAGCCCTTGAATGCAAAAGGAAACGTTCTATTGCAGAGAATAAGCGAGTCTACATTTTGAATCGGTTCGAATTGAATCGGTCTAATAATAAACTGTTGAGAGACGTTTAATATTATACTTTCTATTACTGGGTACTTGGGCTATAGAAGTACCTAGAGATGCATGCATGCATTATGCCAATTTTTTTTACAAACATAATAATATCCCCTACCTTAGCACAGTCTTAGGCCGAGGGTTTCTTTGGTATGTATCGTATTCCACATCACGTCGAACCGTCATTTACAAAAATAGCCGATGCAACCTTAACTAAGGGTCAATTCACACCGGATGCGGACGCGGCGCGCACTTTTCAAGAGCGTGATACAATATAGCACTTTAAGACATTGCGCTGCGCGGTGCAGCCTTCTTGTACAACGAGATGCATCTTCAAGCTTTTTTTCATGCTAATTATCTTTTCTTTCCAGCTCCGCGGCACAGTGGCAACTCTGAATCATGGCCATATCTCTTGGCACAGACTTCGCTTTGCTGAAACTCTTCACCCCAATGATAGGGTGGATCGGCTACCACTCCACCTTTTGGTTCTTCAGTTTCATCTGTCTTTCCAACGTGTTCTACCTTATCTTCTGCGTGCCGGAGACCAAGATGAGAAGCCTGGAGGACATCTACGCGGATTTAGAGGGAAGGAAGAAGAGGAGTAAAGAAGACGTTGTGGAAGCGAATCATATTTGAGTTTTGATTGCTCATGTTTTTGTGAATACATGTTTAAATCGGTGTCAGTGATACCAATATCATTCATTCCAATAGGAAAAGAAATTAAAACGGTGTAGACATGTATGTCACATTTGGTACATTACGCGAGCGAAGCGAGCGCGACATTTCAAGAATAATGAATCCGTATGTGAAGCGAAATGTTATGAAAGTAGCATCAATAAATTATGCAAGCGAAGCGAGCACAAATTTTCACGAGAATAGGATAGATGTACCTTTAATCTGGAGATCACATTATTTTCTAAGTGATCGGATTTTAATGTCATACGAACGCAGAACTCGTAGGGGGGGAGCATACGAAATTAAAATTCATACCACGTCCCTGTAACTATATACATTCTAAACATTTTCTACCCCCATTATTCGACCTTTATAACGGTCGCTCGTGTGTCTAAAGTACGACTTTTCTTGTTTAAAAACTGCAATAAAAGTCAAAGTATGTAACTGTAAAAATAAGAGTGAAAATGGGTTAAATATGGTAATGGTTTATCCCTCTCAAATGTCGAAAGTTGTCGAGGACTAACGTTTTTAATTAACATAATCTCCATTTTGGGGCTTCAAAGTTTGGCTAACGACACTTTTACAAGCGACCGTTATAAAGGTCGAATAATGGGGGTAGAAAATGTTTAGAATGTATATAGTTACAGGGACGTGGTATGAATTTTAATTTCGTATGCTCCCCCCCTACGAGTTCTGCGTTCGTATGACATTAAAATCCGATCACTTAGAAAATAATGTGATCTCCAGATTAAAGGTACATCTATCCTATTCTCGTGAAAATTTGTGCTCGCTTCGCTTGCATAATTTATTGATGCTACTTTCATAACATTTCGCTTCACATACGGATTCATTATTCTTGAAATGTCGCGCTCGGCTTCGCTCGCGTAATGTACCAAATGTGACATACATGTCTACACCGTTTTAATTTCTTTTCCTATTGGAATGAATGATATTGGTATCACTGACACCGATTTAAACATGTATTCACAAAAACATGAGCAATCAAAACTCAAATATGATTCGCTTCCACAACGTCTTCTTTACTCCTCTTCTTCCTTCCCTCTAAATCCGCGTAGATGTCCTCCAGGCTTCTCATCTTGGTCTCCGGCACGCAGAAGATAAGGTAGAACACGTTGGAAAGACAGATGAAACTGAAGAACCAAAAGGTGGAGTGGTAGCCGATCCACCCTATCATTGGGGTGAAGAGTTTCAGCAAAGCGAAGTCTGTGCCAAGAGATATGGCCATGATCAGAGTTGCCACTGTGCCGCGGAGCTGGAAAGAAAAGATAATTAGCATGAAAAAAAGCTTGAAGATGCATCTCGTTGTACAAGAAGGCTGCACCGCGCAGCGCAATGTCTTAAAGTGCTATATTGTATCACGCTCTTGAAAAGTGCGCGCCGCGTCCGCATCCGGTGTGAATTGACCCTTAGTTAAGGTTTGCATCGGCTATTTTTGTAAATGACGGTTCGACGTGATGTGGAATACGATACATACCAAAGAAACCCTCGGCCTAAGACTGTGCTAAGGTAGGGGATATTATTATGTTTGTAAAAAAATTGGCATAATGCATGCATGCATCTCTAGGTACTTCTATAGCCCAGTACCCAGTAATAGAAAGTATAATATTAAACGTCTCTCAACAGTTTATTATTAGACCGATTCAATTCGAACCGATTCAAAATGTAGACTCGCTTATTCTCTGCAATAGAACGTTTCCTTTTGCATTCAAGGGCTTCTATTGAAAATGGAGCGAAATTAGGATTCAGCGAACTCTATTCAGCCGTGCCTAGTATTGTTCCCTGAATACGTTATTGCTTCCAATCTTTTCCGAAAAATAAAATAAAAAACGGACTGGCCTGTTTTCTCTTCATAAAGGCCCCGAAGGTTTTGGTGTATTTTAAAGAATTGAGCCCAATATCCAATTATTTATTGGGCGCCATGCGACGTTTTTCAATATCACATTTTTCGTTGTGGTTTTTTAATGTCACATCTCTGAATTTGCCAACAACCTTCTGCCACTGACATTTTTAAATAGCTTCTAGTTGGTTATTTTGCACGTGATAGTAAAAATACTACATAGTTATATAACGCTCCGCTCGTGTACCTACCAGGCTGGGTGCCTATTGTAGCACTCTGCTTCTCAATATTTGCTGATGCTTCGGGGCTGCAGCCGCTGCCTTTCGTCATCATGACAGAGATGTTCAGCTTTCAGGTGAGAAGAAAAAATACAAGTCCTAAACGTGAGCGAAGCGAGCGCGACATATTTTGAAAACTGTATCAATGTGTTATGCGACCGAAGCGAGAGTGTTAAACAAAAGTTGAATGAACACGTGGCGCGAGCGAAGCGATTGCGACATTTTACGAAGTTAAATAAATATTGGTAGGTACACGAGCGGAGCGTTATATAACTATGTAGTATTTTTACTATCACGTGCAAAATAACCAACTAGAAGCTATTTAAAAATGTCAGTGGCAGAAGGTTGTTGGCAAATTCAGAGATGTGACATTAAAAAAACCACAACGAAAAAATGTGATATTGAAAAACGTCGCATGGCGCCCAATAAATAATTGGATATTGGGCTCAATTCTTTAAAATACACCAAAACCTTCGGGGCCTTTATGAAGAGAAACAGGCCAGTCCGTTTTTTTATTTTATTTTTCGGAAAAGATTGGAAGCAATAACGTATTCAGGGAACAATACTAGGCACGGCTGAATAGAGTTCGCTGAATCCTAATTTCGCTCCATTTTCAATAGAAGCCCTTGAATGCAAAAGGAAACGTTCTATTGCAGAGAATAAGCGAGTCTACATTTTGAATCGGTTCGAATTGAATCGGTCTAATAATAAACTGTTGAGAGACGTTTAATATTATACTTTCTATTACTGGGTACTGGGCTATAGAAGTACCTAGAGATGCATGCATGCATTATGCCAATTTTTTTACAAACATAATAATATCCCCTACCTTAGCACAGTCTTAGGCCGAGGGTTTCTTTGGTATGTATCGTATTCCACATCACGTCGAACCGTCATTTACAAAAAATAGCCGATGCAACCTTAACTAAGGGTCAATTCACACCGGATGCGGACGCGGCGCGCACTTTTCAAGAGCGTGATACAATATAGCACTTTAAGACATTGCGCTGTCGCGGTGCAGCCTTCTTGTACAACGAGATGCATCTTCAAGCTTTTTTTCATGCTAATTATCTTTTCTTTCCAGCTCCGCGGCACAGTGGCAACTCTGATCATGGCCATATCTCTTGGCACAGACTTCGCTTTGCTGAAACTCTTCACCCCAATGATAGGGTGGATCGGCTACCACTCCACCTTTTGGTTCTTCAGTTTCATCTGTCTTTCCAACGTGTTCTACCTTATCTTCTGCGTGCCGGAGACCAAGATGAGAAGCCTGGAGGACATCTACGCGGATTTAGAGGGGAAGGAAGAAGAGGAGTAAAGAAGACGTTGTGGAAGCGAATCATATTTGAGTTTTGATTGCTCATGTTTTTGTGAATACATGTTTAAATCGGTGTCAGTGATACCAATATCATTCATTCCAATAGGAAAAGAAATTTAAAACGGTGTAGACATGTATGTCACATTGGTACATTACGCGAGCGAAGCGAGCGCGACATTTCAAGAATAATGAATCCGTATGTGAAGCGAAATGTTATGAAAGTAGCATCAATAAATTATGCAAGCGAAGCGAGCACAAATTTTCACGAGAATAGGATAGATGTACCTTTAATCTGGAGATCACATTATTTTCTAAGTGATCGGATTTTAAATGTCATACGAACGCAGAACTCGTAGGGGGGAGCATACGAAATTAAAATTCATACCACGTCCCTGTAACTATATACATTCTAAACATTTTCTACCCCCATTATTCGACCTTTATAACGGTCGCTTGTAAAAGTGTCGTTAGCCAAACTTTGAAGCCCCAAAATGGAGATTATGTTAATTAAAAACGTTAGTCCTCGACAACTTTCGACATTTGAGAGGGATAAACCATTACCATATTTAACCCATTTTCACTCTTATTTTTACAGTTACATACTTTGACTTTTATTGCAGTTTTAAACAAGAAAAGTCGTACTTTAGACACACGAGCGAGTTCTAGTTTTATTTTTACAATTGAACTATTATAAAATGTGCCTATTTAATATACTTTATAATATTTGTATGAGTTATTGAATTTGTGTATTTTTTTTATGAAAGTGTAGTTACAAGTTTGTGACAGTAAATGTAAGTATAATGTATAATTAATTTAAGTTTATAAAGTAGGATAATTATGTGATATATATTTTTTTATTCTTATATTAATAATTTATTTAATTATTTTACCTACAGGGACTATAAATTAGATTCTAATCTGAATGTCATTTTCAGTAAAGCCTGTAGTTTTTCATCTTTTTTTCAATTTTAGTACAATATAAATGGATGGTACATTTTTCAAAAGTGTATATAATTTTTTTTTTTTTTCAAATTGAGGGTGGGAAAAATAAACAAAATAAAACATCATAGAGTTTTAGAAGATTTACTTATTTTAATAAATAACCAGCTTAGTTTACAAAAGCATTTTTTTTTTTTAGTTTTTCAACTCATTTTTTCTATAAAATATCTTCTGAAACTAACTCAAGAGTGATATAACTTCTTATGGTAATCTGTGTTTCTAAAACAACTATGTTTATTAAAAAATATGATGATCCCTTAATGAGGTGACTATGCTTAAATAAAAAAAGGACTAGGTCAAACAACTTACATACATGACCAAATTTTATATAGTGAATGGTGTTTAGTGAGAACAGCCTGAAAAAAATCGCGCTTTTTAAAAGTGTTACCCGTCGTAAAAAAAAACTAACCGTCACAAGGGAAATTTTAATTTTTCATTAATATGAAAATACGTAGTACCTATATTATTATTATTAGTTATATTCTGCTGTCGATTCTCGCGACATCATTCTAATTCTAATTCTTAGATAGTATAGCGCTGTCACTTTCAATAGTAAATAAACAAATGACTTTGACATTCCTAATCTGACGTAAGACCTAAAATAATACCTGAGCATAGAGCATACTCTCTTATTTTTCGTCAAATATCAAAGTCAATGATTAGAATTGTCAAAGTCATGGTGTTTGCTATCTTGTTCAAAGTTATGAGGTGACAGCAATATTTAAGAATTAGAATTAGAATGATGTCGCGAGAATCGACAGCTCTATATTAAAAATGACCTTACAAGAAAAAGTCATTCATTATAGAGCTGTAAGCGATAATTATAATAATAAAATAATACAACAAGAATTTTCAGTCGACAAACAAGTTTTACTTCTGAGTAATAGTTAGTAGGTAATTAAACTTTTATATTCACTTAGTAATTTTTAAAGTATCTTATAATTTTTGATAAAGTATAAATCAGCGCAAATCTTTTTTAAGTCTGTAATAATTAAAACAAAGATGGAAATAGTCTCATTAATTTAAAAATACGTTAATTGACTTTCAAACCGAAATCGAGTCATATTTATGTACAAAAATCATTGATTTACCACTAGAGTCTGTGCGAAAAGAGAACAGGCATAGAATTTGAGGGCGTGCATTTGTATTTATTTAACTGTCGCTTGTTCGTGTAAGGTTTATGCCCAGGTCTTTAACCTTAACCATCTACATTAAATTTTGAAGGTTTTAGGTCAAAGACCTAGGCATAAACCCCACACAAACAGCCGTGGGTTAATTAATACAAATGTGTGCCCTCCAATTCTATGCCAGTTCTCTTTTCGCACACTATCCGTAGATTCATTCGTAGATTCATCCTTTTCGATCAAAAATGGTACAGAAAAGGAGTGCACTAGTAAAAGGAGTAACCGATGATTATAATATAATTTAAAATAATAGTGTAAAGAAGTTCAGAAGGATGTACACAAAAGTGTTTCTTCACTGAAGAAATTGAGTATCTAAATTTAAAAAATAAAACTAGAAACAGTGATTTCATTTCAATTTGCAATTTTAGCTTCTATAACGAGATTCTTAATTCAACAAAAAAAAATTAAAGGCTTATTTAGAACATGAAACTGAACAACTTTCTGAACATAGATTAAAATATTTAAAAAAAATTGGTGCTCCATAAAAATGCCTCAAAAAGCTGCCACCTTTGGTATCCATGTTTTTATATTTCGACCTACGAATCATATTTCGACCTATAAAGTTGTTCAGTTTCGTGGTCTTTAAACAAGCCATTATATTTTTTTGTGAATGAAAAATCATGCTGTCTCTTTTTATAAAATTGAGGAAGGTCAGAAAGTAGTTTAAATTGGTTTTTTTTTCTACATGATAAATGTGATGAATTGATGATAAACATTCAAGAAACAATTAACATCGATTATTTATTTACTCTGGTGCAGTAAATTAGGGTAATTTAATTTAATTTTATATTCAAGAAGGAAGAATGTACTGGGCGTACAAGTATTAACTGAATGTAAGGGACGGCTTCCCGCAAACTGATAGGAGTTGTTCAGTCAATGAAACTGAACAACTTTACAAAGAGATTCTATCAGAAACTAAAAAAAAACAGTTAGGTCGGTTTACGGACGATAATGGGTCCGATTCGTAACCATCCCGACTTAGGCTCAATTCACACCGGGACGGCAGCGGCCGGCAGCGACGCGACGAGCACTTTCAGTGTGAAATAATTTTAAACTTTATCTTCATGCTTATAAATATTAGTATCGCTTGAAAAGTACGAAAAGGCCGCGCGGCCGCCCGCGACGACGCGAGCTGCCGCGCGGCCGCGAGCGGCTGTCCGCTCCCTGCGCGCGCGCTCCTTATAAGCATGAAGATAAAGTTTAAAATTGTTTCACACTGAAAGTGCTCGTCGCGTCGCTGCCGGCCGCTGCCGGCCGCTGCCGTCCCGGTGTGAATTGAGCCTTAACTAAATCTCAAATAAAATTATTACCATCCCCTTCTGTTCTCTCATGATAGAAAGTGACAGGTATGGACTTATATTAGTTAAGCCGCGTATTTTGCAACCACGAATTGCTACCATTTTTACATGATAATGTCATAGCCACTGGACCGTTCATCCCTCGCGTTTCCCTGCCCTCAACGGACCAGGCTGCGGACAAAAAGGCAAAAATGACCGTCCCACAAAGCCGCCCCAACTTACCGTTCTTGAAAATCATTTTATTTCTCGTAAACCAACTCGGTTACCAATTGCCGTTGAGTGGATAAGAAAACATTGATGCGTCTCAAGCCGAACGCTTAAGACCGATCGTGCCTCTCTATCGCTTGTTCCGCGCTCTCGCTTGCACGCTCGGCTCAGGCGGAACGTGACAATGAGTCATGCTTTTTCGTGCGTGCAGTCGGCGTTCATCAATTTATAATACAAAATCACGTCAAAAAATATTTGGCTTGTTCAATTTTGAAGGGGTTTTTTTTTTGCCGTTTCCTGAAAGAATTTCGTGGTGAAAGTTGTTCAGTTTCCTCATAATCTGATTTTACACGTAATGTACTGCACAGCAAAGCATAGTTTACATATTTCATAAAGTCTAATCTATGTACATTATTTAGTTCATTATTTGATTTTAGAAATGTTCAGAGGGCCGTAAAATGATTTCAAACTATTAATTAAACCAATAAACATCGGCAACACCGAGCTGAGTGGCGTGCCATGGGAGAGGCCTATGTCCAGCAGTGGACTGATACAGGCTGATGATGATGACATCGGCAAGATTTTGAAAACATCAAGGTACAAATCTATACGAGGTTTAACTGAGAAAAATAAAGTTTCCACACCTAGCAATCTATACAGGGTGTTTGGTAGATTGGGGCTTTTTCTGAACAACTTTTATTTTTGAACTTTTAGGAATAAAGTTTAAAGTGAGTTTCATACAAATTAGCTTGATTCGATGATCACGTTGTTGTATGAAAAACCAAATGATTTTTTGATATTTCCCAAAAAGTCGTCCACACCCTAATGTTTGATAGGCTACTTTTTACACCCTGTATAAATACATACGTATATGTATGTAAGGTTCTATAGTGAATATGTAAAGAACAATTTCTGCTTGTGTCGTTGTAATTGTAATGTCTAATAGACAATTATCATACAAATGTCTATGTGTATAAATGGAAATATTATGAAAATCATTTCACGGCCTGCACCGAACAAAACACAGCCAAATAGGTAATTTGAAAATTTCTAGGTTATAATTTCGATTTACAGATAAACTAACTAGATCGTGCGTCGTATATTCTTATTCTTAAACATTTTAGAAACTAATTCTGACGTATTAGAATTAGAGCATTTATGTGTCCGAATGGTATACATAGATTCTGGTATTAAACATTGCTGTCGATTCTCGCGACACCATTCTAATTCTTATTTTAAGATAGCGCTGTCACGTTGCCTACTTTGACATATAAAAGAGATAGACGATAAACACATGGATTTGACATTACTAATTTGACGTAAGAAAGCTTAAATGACATACAATAAGATAGCATGCTCTATGCTCAACTCTTGAGGTTCCTTATTTTAAACATCTTACGTCAGTTAAGAAATGTCAAAGTCAATGTTTTTTTTTTTATATGGCTTCTGTCGGCAGGATCAATTTTGCCAGTGTCAGGGTTGGATAATGCACAGAAAATCAAAAGAAAAGGCAGTCGGTTTTATTTTTGAAGAGATGAGGATATATTATTTTCTATCTATTTCATTATGTCAAAGCTGTGAATGTGACATCTTAAAATCAGAATTAGTTTTGTTATTCAAAAATGATAGACCTTTTTTCAAAGGTTATATTTATAAAAAAGAAACTACATAAATCCAGTCACTACTAATTTAAAATAACTCTGAAAAACATTGTTTTTTTTTTACGACGCACGGCCCGAAATTTGAAAAGATTAACGCCTGTGATAAGTAACTTTATAACACTCGTAGTGTTTGATTCTTACCAGTCAGGCGTCTGTCGATATACTTTCCTGTTCCTTCTGCTCGTCTTTCTGTTAGTAAATAAAAAAACTTCATTACAAAAATGAAATCAGATCAAATCAAATAAGTCAATTGAAATAATGTGCATCAAATTCAACGCAAACATAAAACAGAATAAAAACGAAGAACATTTCGAGGATTGTGCATTACAAAACGCACAATCCGCGAAATGTCCCTTTTTTGGCCAATAAGCATTGTACTGGCAATGTTTGTTGTTGTTTCTGGTTTGGTTAGGACATTGCAGGCTGATCACCTGATTGTCGGAAAAGTAAGATGATCCATGCTGTCGGATGGGCATGTAAATAGTCGGTCCTGCGCCTGATTTCTCTCTGGTCGTGTCAGTCAAACTATCCCATCAGAATAAGAGATTGAAGGAATAGAGATTTCACTTGTATGTTGCGCAAACACTTGGGCACTAAAAACTAGTCCCGCGCAGTTGGCCGATTTCTGGGAGATTGGTCGCCATAACCGAAAATCGGTTGGGAGAACTATTATTACCTGTACTTGTTGTTCTACTTCTGGAGAGGCCTCTTTCTCCTTCTGAACTTCTTTCACTTCTTTAACTTCTTTTACTGTCTCTTGCGTTTCTTTCTCTATGCTTTCCGAAGGTTTGGAGTCGGTTGATATGGAGCTAGATGTCAGACTATTAGGTTGTGATGATTCTTTGCTCTGCGGCTCTTGGGAACTTCTCGTTTCGGATTTTTCTTTTGAATCTGTTAAGAGGATTATGTATGAATAGTTGTACTTGGGATTTCTTGCAACTATGTACATGCTAGAAACTGTTGATATTGTTTTTAAAGTGATTCAGAATGTTCTTGGAATACAGAATAATCATTATAAAAAAAAACTGTCGATTCTCGCGGCATCATTTCTTAACTAACGTTAAGATAGCGCTGTCACTTTCTCAACTTTGACATATGAAAGAGATAGACAATAAACACATGACTTTGACATTACTAATTTGACGTAAGATTGCTGAAATGACGTAAAATAAGAGAGCAAACTCTATGCTCCATTCCTTAAATTCCTTTTTTTAAGCATCTTATAAAAGTCATGTGTTTATTTTCTATCTTTGTCATATGTCAAATATGAGAATGTGACAGCGCTATCTTAAAATTAGAATTAGAATGGTGTCGCGAGAATTGACCCCAACAAAGGCACACACACATTCGGTAGCACATCATCTTTTGTTGTTGTATTTTTTTTTCTTCTCACTTTTTCAAAATTATTGTAAACATTAATATTGTATTCAAAACATTCTTAAACCTACCCGAATTCTGTTTTTAATATGTTAAACTTCGTAATTGGCTGTATTAGTTTATAATATTTGCATTGTTATTTAAGAATATGTGCTGTGAAGTTTACAATAAAGATAAATTAAATTAAATATTCTGATTCACCTTAAAAACGTTGGATTTTACATGATGTTACAATGTTTCATCTCACTGTTGCCGCTCGGCCTCACTTGTGGTTGTACGTACAGACACGCACTTTTGTGTGCTTAACTAAAAGTTAACTATGCCGAATTCACGCACACTAAGGCAATGTACATTTACACACACAAGTATAGCTAAGCGGCAGTCGTGAAATAAAATAATAACTGTTTTTTGTACTAACTTAGTATCAAATCTAAATTAACTACTAACGAACGCTACCACTAACTACAACATCTTTAAAGGTACTAACATAAAATCAGAACTTAAATAGGTCTTCTTCCTATCTTAAACAATTTTCTGCAAACTAAATCTTCTCCGATTCAGACTAAATCTTCTCCGATTCAGACTAAATCTTCTCCGATTTGGACTAAATCTTCTCCTATTCAGACTAAATCTTCTCCGATTCAGACTAAATCTTCTCCGATTCGGACTAAATCTTCTCCGATTCGGACTAATTCTGCTTCATTGCGTCTAACCAGGCTTGGAAGGAAATTCGGGCCCACCGGAGCTCTTAGGAAAGGGAAATAAATATAAATATCGGGAATCAGGGAATAAACGGGATATTTGGGAAAGGGTGTGTAATCATGTCTTTAGAATTTGGTATTAGGAAATAATATTGAGTGTAATAGTTTGCTTCCTTTTATGTCTGAAAAAAATAAGAGTAATATCTAGTTCCTATGGTCTAAATAAAATAGAATTTTAATAAATATGCCTTTTTATTAGAAATGGGTTTGCTTTTGACTCCAGTCTAGGTCACAAGCGCGAAATAGTGGCACATTTAAATATTTTTTGATGAAAAAATGTGTACGATAATGTTGACAGAAATAGGTCCACCATACTTGATTTTTTTCTGTCAGAAATATAAAATAATTGAATGTTTCTGACAGAAATGGGTATTTCATTTAATATTTCTGACAGAAATAAGATTGAATGGTTTATGATTGAAAGTTTCTGACCGAAATTACTTTTTAATGGATCATTAGTATGATTGAATGTTCCTGACAAAAATTTGTGTTCTATGGAATGTTTCTGACAGAAATCGATGTTCGATTGAATGTTTTTGATGCAAGTAGGTATTTCATTAAACATTTTTGACAGAAATTAGTGTTGGATGGAATTTTTCAGAAAAAGCGTAAAACCATAGATAAATCTCCTGTCCTTTTTTAATCTTATTATTTTAAAAATGACAGATAGATTTTAATATTAGCTTTAGCCAGTGGCGTCTACAATATGCATGATTTTTTTTTTAATTATTAGTAAGAATGGACAAGACTCCTAGGTTCGAATATCACGTTATAACATACCTTATATTAGTGTTTAGATCATGTAGATTACCCTAGTTTTTATTTCAGCTCGATACATGCAGTATTTCCAGAGATATGACCGCGAGAAGTTAATGCATCTTTTTTCAATTTCTGAAATTACGGGTGCTCGCGGTGTCGCCGATGTGACGTCATCTTTAAACATGCCGCGGCGGCGAACTGTGAAAGCGGCGTATGCAGTACTGTGGTTTATATTGCGTTATATTTGTTTCACGCATAGAAATATTAATTTTCACGCAAATATTTTGTTATTCTGAGTTGTGAACTGCCCCTGTGGTCTAGTAGTCCTACTCCTACTGTGTACTAAGCTCTCAATCCGCAGGTCGTGTATTCGATTCCCACGGGGGGATCATAAAGTTGATATATGTTAATTTATTACTTTGTAGGAATTTTATCAGTTTGGTTATGACGTTATAGGTTGCATCACCTGACGTAAAATAAAAAAATCCGCTCCTCGGAAGGCACGTTAAGGTGGCAGGCCCGATCGTTGTCTTTGATAGTGGTAGTTACACAAACCATGATAGAGGCATATAAGGTAAACTATTTAGGCGGTTTAAAAACTCTGTCAGGTTTTATCATAGTTGTAAACCTCTGACATCAGTGTTCATCATAGTTTTTAACCTCTGACATGTAATTTTTGAGACTAAGGCTCGTATTTATAAAGCGATCTCAAGATTGAGAGCAATATTGAGTGCGGATTTGACAGGTAATTTTGTACTGGAATGACATTTCTGATACGAACTCAAACTCGCTGTCACTCTTGAGAGCTGATTATAAATACCGGCCTTAGTTATTTTTTCAAGATGGTGATCATACTAAAATATCTCGTTTAAAGTATATTTAGTAGTCCCGTCTAACAACCCAGGCACGCGGGCTGCTACAATAAGTAGCTTTAAAATATTAATAAGTCCTATGACGGCAGGCAATCTCCTTCCCGAATAACATTCAAAAAATAAAAAATATTTGCGGATTGCCGTAATTTTTTTGGATTAAAATAAATATATAGGTAACTTTCGCAGATATAGATTAAAGACAACGATCGGGACTGCCACCTTAACGTGCTTTCGAGGAGAGGAATCTTTCATTTTATTATACAGGGTGTAAAAAAAAGTACTAATTATATTACAGATACTAGGTTCCTTTAAACCACATGTTCTATTAATGATACCAAACAACTTTCCCAAAGCACAAAAATTTTAGCTCGAAATTTTTTTTTGCCTTTTCCATACAAAGATGCTCTCCGGGATCTGCAGTTTTGTATGGAAAAGGCAATTTTTTCTTCGAGCGAAAATTTTTGTGAAACTTTGGGAAAGTTGTTTGGTATCATTAGTAGAACATGTGGTTTAAAGGAACCTAGTACTTTTTTTACACCCTGTATAATATCAGGTGATGATGCTGCAGCCCTACAATGTCCTAATCAACTGAGGAAAACTCACAAAATAGTACATTGACAAATATCAACTTTCGCGATTTAAACTACTATACATACTTACTAGTACTACGTAGTGCACCGCGTTTAAAGATGACGTCACTGCGAGCGATTGAATATTGGGCCGTCTGCCACTCTCTTCGTGCGGAAGAGCTCACTTTGAGCTTTAATATCTCAGTCATTAATAAAGATATTAAAAAACTAAAAACAGAATAATTTTCCTAATTTTTTGGAGAATTTTTCCAGATAATAAAAAAAAAGAAGGCGCAAGGTCCATTGTTGTCACCATACAAAAAGAAATGTGAAAGGAGGAAAGAATTTGCTCAAAATACTCATTAGTTCACGAGTTGTCGTTAATTAAAAAGAGAGATCCGAACTGTCATGTGACGTCACACGGCAGTACCGCCATTCTTTCATATAAAATGTCGTTTGCGAAGAGAGGGTAATGGTATATCTCAGTGACTTTTAGATCAATTTTGTTTCTGTTTTCACTGTTGTTATTATAATTCTAGATATTATTAGACAATAAGTTCAGATAACGGTTTTTTTTATATATTAAATGTCTTACCGGCTGCGGTGTGTGCGTTGGGCCAGGGTTTCCGCACGAACATGTTCTCAACGATCCTGTCTATGTTGTCCTTCTCTGACGAATTCGCCGGCCTAAATTAAAAAAAAAAAACGTTTGTAGCACAAGAAGCAGATTAGTACAATGATGACTCGACAGATGACGCTGGAGGGTTTCTAAAACGCGGTATCGTTGTGTTCACGGAGTTTAGATATAGGACCGTGACCAGCAAGCTATCTTCATCGTTTCTCT
Source organism: Scrobipalpa atriplicella (assembly GCA_029255725.1). Lineage (NCBI taxonomy): Eukaryota > Metazoa > Arthropoda > Insecta > Lepidoptera > Gelechiidae > Scrobipalpa > Scrobipalpa atriplicella. The sequence continues at coordinate 34,928 of JARACY010001777.1, read as the reverse complement.
TCGCCGCCCGCCCTTCATACTTCATACGTTCTTATTGAACTCAGTTTATATCAAGTGCAAATATTTTAGGGGTGTGTTCTACTCAGGAGCTTGTAGTCACACGATAACTGCTTCCGTGGTCTAGTGGTTTGAGCTATGGGCTCGCCACCCGGAGGTCTCGGGTTCGATACCCGACAGGGGACAATGACTTGTGATGTTGTTTCTAGTTTGATTAGGACATTGCAGACTGATCACCTGATTGTCCGAAAATTAAGATCATCCATGCTGTCGGATGGGCATGTAAATAGTCGGTCCTGCGCCTGATTTCTCTTTCAGTCAATCTGTCCCATCAGAATAAAAAATTGAAGGAATAGAGAGCGCACGTCTTGTGTGTTGCGCAAACACTTAGGCACTAAAAACTAGCCCTGCGCAGTTGGCTTACCTCTCAGGCGCGGCCGGTCGCACGATAGGTATGGCGGCGGTGGGCCTTCTCTGAGCGCGCGGCAACGTCTCCTGTTCCGCGCAACTGTAGTACGTTACTCCGCCCGTCTGGACAAAAACAATAAATAAATTATTTAGTTATTATTTTCATCATAATTTTAGTCATATACAGGGAGCAAAAAAATTGTGACCAAACTTTTTATGACGAGAGGGAAGGGAGGGCCGGAAGGGACGAGAGGGAAGTGAAGGACGGGAGGGACGAGCGGGAAGTGAAGAACGGGAGGGACGAGCGGGAAGTGAGGGACGGGAGGGACGAGATGGAAGTGAGGAATTGAAATAAAATAAAGTAAAACAAACCAATACTCACAGGCTGCACATAGTTGTGCGGCGGCGTGTCGGCGATGCTGACCGCGGCCACGTAGTTGTGGTGCTGGTACAGCTGGTGCGGGTAGTGGGGGTGCGGGGGCGCGCCCGGGCCCCCCACTCCCCCCACACCCCCCACACCCCCCACGGCCGCCACTCCCCCCACGCCCGCGTACAGCGCCGCGCCGGTGAATGCGCCGCCCACGCCGGCTTGCTGCAATACCACATGTCATTTTATATGAACTGTCAGTAATCATCTTATAATGGACGGGCATTGGACGATTGGACGGAATATAAATCACATATTGTTTCAGACTTACCTGCATGTACTGTGCAGGCATCATGGCTGGTGGCGCGTACGCTTGAGTCTGCTGTAATTGCGCTGAAAAAACACACAAAATCCTTAATATTAATAATGCATTTTCGTCATCAATAAAACTCTCTGTCCTAGATTACTCTTTTACTTGATTTAACGAAAGGTACATTTTGCGAATTGTACATTTTACGAATGGTACAATGTTACATAAAGTTCATTGTACATTACTCCATGATTTTACTAAAGGTAAGTTTTGCGACTTCCCTGCCTCTGTAAGCTGTTGAAGAAAGAATAGTATAAGTGAGTCCTCACCGATAGTATGCTGCGGCACTTGGGGCGGCATGTGCTGCATGTTGTGGTGCTGCACCAACTGCTGCTGCTCCAGGATTCCCAGCCGCACCTGCTAAAGATACAAGACAATATTGTCAGTAAAATAGATTCCCTGTCCTTTCCGTAGCTCCCGTCCCTCCTGTACGTACCGTCTCTTCCGCCCGAACTATCCCTTCCGTACTTCCCATCATTCCTATACATTCCGTCCCACCTATCCCTTGCGTACCTCCCGCCCCTCCTAAACCTCCAGTCCCACTTATCCCTTCCGCATCTCCCGTCCCTCCCGTACCACCTATCCCTTCCGTATCTCCCGTCCCTCCCGTCCCACCTATCCCTTCCGTATCTTCCGTCCCTCCTGTACCTTCTATACCTTCTGTCCCTCCTATCCCTACTGTACCTGCCGTCTCTCCTATCCCTTCTGTACCTCCTGTCCCAACTATCCCTTCCGTAGCTTCCGTCCCTCCTTTACATCCCGTCCCTCCGATACCTCCCGTCATCCCTGTCCCTCTCGTTTCTCCCTTTTGACATTTCCGTAACATTATATTATAGGGTTCAATTTTCACAGTCAAAATTAGAATAGCCCCACTGTAGAGAACCTACCTGTTGTTGCTGTGATAATTGTTGCTGTTGAATCTGCTGTTGCTGTATCTGCTGCTGTTGCGGTATTTGTTGTTGCTGCAACTGTTGTTGTTGTGGCATTTGTTGTGGTGGTAACTGGTGTGGTGGGGACGGGCCGTGTTGCTGGTTAACTGGGGCGTTTCGGTGCATCTATAATAAATTATAACAAAATTACAGTCAAATATTACGCATTTTTTTTATCTTTACTTTTTTCAAGCATGTCTAATTGGTCCATTGAAGAAAGGTGTTCTGTTTCATGGTATGAATTCCTTCCTGCAGCTTTTAAACGAACGTAATTTCACCGTGTATACAATACATGGTAACTTTTTAGTCAAAACGTAAACTGTTGGGGTTGTTTAGACAACGAAATCGGATAGAACTTTTACGGTTTTTTTTTTCGCTAAAGTTGTTAAATGTCTTTGTCTGAGCAACCCGTATCCGTTTGGTTACTGACTAAACAATAACCCTACCTTTTTTAACCCTACGTATTTACCTGCTGCATGAGTTGCTGCGGGTGCTGCACCTGCGGCGCGGGGCTGCCCTGGTGCTGCGGGGGCTGCTGCCCTGGCGGTCCACCCGCCGGGAAGTCACCTACGGAACATGCGCAATGGTACAGTAGCGATCTTATTGTTCAAGTGTGGTAGGCTCTTTGCTCAAACATCTCGATTAACGTGAAATAAAGACCAGATCTGGCAATCCTACCTCCAGTTTACTTACCATATCTATGCTGCTGCTGCTGCTGCTGCTGCTGCTGTTGCTGCTGCTGCTGTTGCTGCTGCTGCTGTTGCGGTGGAGTGTAAGTATCCAGCGGTCGTTGTCTGAGACTGCTGTATCGCTTGCTGCCTCGAGGTTCCTGGGTTTGTGGCTGGGTTTGCTCTCTTTGAGGCTGGGGTTTGGCAAGGGCGGGTTGCGGGGGGGACTTGAGCGGGGCGGCCGCCAGTTGCGGTTGTTGTTGCTAAAAAAAATTAATTTAATGAAAATATCATTTTAGCCCAACTTGACTCTGAAAAAGCTTTACGGCGATATTTAATTTTAAAATACATAAGTGTTCATCGGGTCGATCAATGCGAAAAATACGATAATCAGAAGACTAGATTAATAATGAAATATTTATTAAATAGTTACCGGTGCTGGTTGGGGTGGTTTCTTCTTCCCCTGCTCGGTGGGCACGGGCCGCTGCTGCGCCACCGTCGCGTTCACCTTGCGCGCCGATTGACTACCACTGCACAGAACAACATACTGATATAAACCAAAAACGAGCAATGTTTTTCTGCAACATGTTGCTGCAATTACGTGCTGCAATATCGGCACCTATTGCCCGGCCATACGAAACATGGCCTGGACATTGCTTAGGCAACGGGCCTGGGGTCAAAATCGTCAATGATTTCTTCTCAGCTGATGCTTTGTAGGTAAATTGGTTAAGGGGTTTTTTTACGTGATTAGAGGTCTGCGGCGGCTCAACCCACCATCACCATTCATCGTTTAAAGAAGCAAATAAACTTTTTTGGTGATCGTAAATTCTCGTTGACAATTACCAAATGACATGCCTGCCGTTTGGACTAAACTGTGCACCAAATGTTTTTACGTCTCTCACAAACAAAAAAACGAGATGTAAACTAACAGATGGTAGATACGTTACTACCGCTACAATTTTGTAACAAAAATATATGTCTCACTCGTTTAAATATTTGTCATAGAAAAAATACTAAAATTTATTCGAACAGTATTGTCGCAAAATGTCCCTTTGATTTCGGTAGGTACACTATTTGAACTACATCTGTCTAAAAGAGACATTTTGCGAAAAGTGACATTATAAGAAAGGGACATTTTGCGAAAGAGATATTTTGCGACCGAGGGACATTTTGTGTAAAGGACATTCTGCAACGTAAGGATTCAAACTCACCTGTTATTAACAACAGTAGCAGTGATAGTCAGGTTCTCTAGCGGAGGTAATTTCTCCCTACTGTCTCTATTTTCCTTCTGTCCCTCTCTATCCCTGTTCTCCTTCTTCTCTTTCCCGGGAGTGCGAGCGGGAGGTCTCCTGAAATTTAATTTACTTTAGTCACAAAAACACAAAATCTTGACTAAAATGGTTACCTGTTGTTGTGTATCCTGAGAGAAAAGAAAGAGACGACAACAGTTTTGGTTAAGATTTAGTTAAGTTATGCTCTCTACAAATCGAGAGCAATATGGTACAATGTACAGGGTTTTAGGTTTAACTTACAACATCAATACAATTCATCCAAGCTGGACTGGGAGTAATAAAAAACATAGAATGTGTCAGCTGCTTTTCCTCCCCGGCATACATTTAAAATCAGCCATGGGATTCGGGGATATCAGTGTCTAGTAATTTACTGAGTTATGTTGTCGCCACGTTTAACGAGTTTTGAGGGTTATTTCATTGCTGTAATGTCTCTCAAAAATCGTCAAACGTATTGAAAACGCTCTTTTATGAATTCGATGACTCCTTACATACCCCGTAAGGAATATACCGGGTGTAAGGGATAGCTTCCCGCAAAATGATAGGGGTTGCTCTTTCAACGAAACTGAACAACTTCCACCAGGAAATTCTTTCAGTTGTCTTTTTATTTTTACTTTCCCATACAAAATGACCACCTCGATCAGACAATTTGTATAGAAAAGCATTTTTTTTTTCCTGAAAGAATTTCTGGTTTTGTAGTTGTTCAGTTTCGTTGACTGAGAGACCCCTATCAGTTCGCGGAAAACTGTTCCTTGCACCCCGTATATGCGTGACTCTGTATATATACAAAATATACAAATTAAGAAATATAACAAATTATCTATACCTGGCGCGCGCTCTGTCTTTGATGGAAGCGTTGCGACGGAGGTTGCCATTCTCGATGGATTCATTCGACGACGGTTGAGACTTTGAACGTGGCCGCGGGGCGCGTTTTCTGCGGAACAAGTTTAACGTGTAAAAAAACCTTCTTGTGAAACTGAACAACTTTCCCCAAGGAACATTGGTCTAAAATTTGGATTTTCCATACAAATTTTGTCCGTTGCTGGGTTCAAAAGTTGTGTATGTAAGGTCCACGCCTTAACAGGCATATAACTATGAGGTCCACGCCTGTTATATGACGTCCACGCCTTAATAGGCACATAATTGTGAGGTCCACTATTATTATATGATGCCCACGCCTGTTATGTGAGGTCCACGCCTGTTATATAAGGTCCACGTCTGTTATGTTAGGTCCACGCCTGTTATATGAAGTCCACGCCTGTTATTCGAGGTCCACGCCTTATGAGGTCCACGTCTGTTATATGAGGTCCACGCCTGTTATATGAGGTCCACGTCTGTTATATGAGGTCCACGCCTGTTATATGAGGTCCACGTTTGTTATATGAGGTCCACGCCTGTTATATGAGGTCCACGCCTGTTATATGAGGTCCACGTCTGTTATATGAGGTCCACGCCTGTTATATGAGGTCCACGTCTGTTATATGAGGTCCACGCCTGTTATATGAGGTCCACGCCTATACTATGAAGTCAACGCCTCAAAAGCGCTGTCTACCCCTTGGGGGATACAGTCGTGACTATAAGCATGTATGACCAACTTACCCGCCTTTCCCACCAGCCTCTAGTTCCGGGAAGTCCTCAGGGTTGGGAGGTTTGCGCACCGGAGGAGCAGCGTTGGCCTGCCGCTTGTACGCCTCCTCGTCCTCCCAAGTGCGAGTGTATTTGTTCGGTCCACGCCTGTTTTGAAAGAAATCGTTTATAATTTTTTTAATATCGTAAAATAAATTACTATTGAATACCCTTTGTGCTACACGTTGTATAAAAAACTGCGTGTTAATTTATTTTTAAAGCATGAAAATCTAGAGACCAAAATTTCACATTGAGTGCCTTTAATTCGCAAAAGCACAGTTGGTTAGAACTACGACACGGACTACCGTGGCCATAGGTTCAATTCATGTATTTGGTTTCTATATTATTATCATAGTGTATAAAAATATGAGTATTCAGAAATAAATTGTATGAAGCCATGCAAAATATTGATGTAAAAATTGAACTGACCGAATAAAGTGCCGATTCCTCCAGTTAGATAGAAAATTAAATCTTATGAGTAACACGCATTAACTTATTTGACCAATATTGGGTAGTGTAGGTAGAAATTGCTGTCGATTCCGGCGGCATTAACCCGTAACCAATTTTAAGATAGCGCTGTCACTTTTTTTTTTTATAAAGTGGAAATGTTACATGTGACCATGACAGATAGATAGCGAATAAACACATGACTTTGACATTCCTAAACTGACGTAATACTACTTATAATGAAGAAAAATAAGAGAGTTCCTTTTTTTAGCGTCTTACGTCAGTTTAGGAATGTCAATGTCATGTGTTAATTTGCTATCTCTCTCATATGTCAAAGTTGAGAAAGTGACAGCGCTATCTTAAAATTAGTTAAGGAACAGTGCCGCCAGAATGACCGCCATTGCTGCTGATTCGGTAAGAACACAACTTAACTATTGGTGCCGTCCCTTTCTGTTCTCTGCGGATAGAAAGTGGCAGGTATGGTCTTATATTAGTAGTTAAGTCGTGGTATTTTCAACGTCGAATCGCCCCCAGTATTTTGTAAACGTACTGTTCTGTGTTCTTTGTAAATGTATTTTTGATATTTATGTTATTTATTTTGTATTATAAGACTTACCCATATCTGCGGTTGCGGCGAGCGTGTGGAGGCGCATCCTCGTTACGTATGTCATATCCATATATCGCTACCAGCTCGTCGCGGGATTTTGGCATCTGTATACAATGTGCAAAACATTCCATAAAACTGATAGCCTGAGAAAATTAATCCGATAACCGACAAATCATTTGAGGATTCAATGTAAAGTGAAATATGTATTACCAACCTGCTCGTTCTCATTATACTTGTCATGCGACCATTTGTTCACAGACTCAGACTTGCGCGGCCCGCGGCGTCGTTCAGAAGGAGTTTCACCCTCCTTCTTCTCCGAAGCAGTTTCTGACGCCCCGTCTCTTGTGTTCGTAGATTCTTCGCCACCACTGCGAATGGAGAATATAGTGAAAGTGTTATGAAAAAGTTATAATGTTAATAATTTTTTTAAAACATGAACATATTTTATAGAAGCTAAAGGTTATATTTGGGTGGCATTTTGAGAACCGTGCCGACGCTCTAACCAACAGAGCCACCAAGTGATTCAAATCACCCTGCGAAACTTCTAACCTCTTTTAACGTAAATGTGTATTCATAATATTGTATTACGAATAGATGGCGCTCACGTCACACATGGACAATCCCACCCAAGTGTAACTTTTAGCTTCTACAGGGTGTTAATTTAATTGCGTGCCATAGCTTAGGCCCTAAGTCTTAGGGGGTGTTTCGGTAACGTAAAAGGAGCCCATGAAAAATATTAAAAAACTTAACTTATTAATAGTCAGTATTTATTATGATTCCAAAGCTGCATCTAGCTCTCCGGCTATAACCGAGCCCGCGCGAGTCTCTCTCATTGGTCGATAGCGACTCGCGCTGCGCGCCGCGGCGCACGTGATTGATTATAGCCGGACGGCCAGCCGCAACTTTGGGAATCATTATAAATACCTACCGATTATTGTTTTTTTCATTTTTTGATTTGTATTTTTTTTATATATTTTTTATGGGTTCCTTTTACGTTACTGAAAAACCCCCTAAGCTATGGCACGCAATTAAATTAACACCCTGTATATTTTCATGTTTTAAAACCATGAGAAAGTTTATTAGGTGACTTTTTACTAGTGTCTAAATTCAGTGCGAAGTTCGCAACGCGTGGTGACAATTATGTCGTGGCGCGCATGTTAGCATTCCGGGTCAAGAATTTCTTCGAGAATGTTATTCAGTTTTGTTGACTGAGCAACCCCTGTCAGTTTGCCCAACCCTTTATCAAAAAACTGACCTAGCGCTCACTTGTGATTTTCGGCCGGGTCTCTCTTTCCTATATCGCAGTGCAGGTGCAAGAGAGATCCGACAATCGACAAAAGGTTGAAAGCTAGCTTTAAAGTAATTAGCTGATCAACTACTTTGTATGTTTTTATAGGGAAAGTTGTTAATAATTAACAGTAACACCAAAACATTCCTTATTTAAAGTATCGATCACTAGTAAAAAGTCACATTTTTATAACATAAAACATCCAGAGCGTTTTTTTATTGCTGTAATTATATCAGCTTAATTCCCCGTGTGGTGCCGGGTTAGAATAGCATCACCCCATAACTTCCTGTGGGTGTCGTAAAAGGCGACTAAGGGATAAATCCAGGGAATGGGCAGCAGCGTTCCCCGTGAATGGAGAACTTCTACTGCGCTCACCAACCCGTCTGCCAAGCGTGGTGAGTATGGCATATAGCCCCAATTTTTGGGAGGCCCATGTCCAGCAGTGGACTGTTGTGGCTGATAATGATACACATATAAGCCATGCAAACAATTCAACATGTAACATTTAACTAACCGACGACGAGACCGTCCCGGCCTCCAGTGGGATTGAAAATAAATTATACATTATTAAACTGTACATTAGAAATACCTATTAAAAATATATTTGAGAAGACCTAGGAATTCGTCACTTAGCAGGATTATAATCAGCTGCTGTGTTGCTCTCTCTATTTTATTCAAATTACAAATTCAGGACCAAACTAAAATAAGTTGTAACAAATTCGGCACCCAGTGTATTGATTGCAATTTAAGCTATGGGCGGCCGTTGACGCTCTGCCTACCCTATACAGGCGTGACTATTCGTACAAATCGACCACACCCGGGAAATGAATCAAACTTCGACTTGTAATCCAGTAAGTAACATTCCAAACGAATTAAAGACAATTATCTTAAGTAAAGCAGTGAACAACGCCGATATATGTGCGGTATTAACTTTCTACAAGTATAATGTGTAATGCAACGCCTCGCTTCACTGGGTAGCTTGGTCATTGACGTACCACGAACCATATTTGCGGATATTGTTATTCGTATTTTTATTTTCTTCCATGCTGGAATATTCCAGCTGATTTTCTTATCGGGAATACCATACAAACTTTCAGACCCCGTAGCATGCAGCCGAGATAGCCAATTTTTATCACTACTATCTGTCAAACTGTATTTAAATTTGACAGATAGATGCGATATGTTTGTCATCGCACGGCGGCATGCAACGGGGGACGCATCTTGTACAGATGCTTTATTTCACGACTGCATACGGCTAATCAGCCCTACCTACTTGTGTGTATAAATGTACCTATACGCGCGTTGCCTTTGTGTGCTCGGCATGGCAACCCTGTAGTTACGTACACAATACAAGGGCGCGTGTCTGTACGCACACCAAAAGTATGCAGATATAGTCAGATATTGTGCGATTTGCGATCTGCGAGTTACAGTTGTTTTATCTGTTTTTTGTTAACTGCTTTTCAAATTTTTATCTGCTATCATAAATAAGCAGTGGCTGTTGTGACGCTATTCCTTGTGTATTGTAATTTTCATGTCATGTTACTTCTGTTGTGTACAATAAACAGCTACCAGCTGACCTCTCAGGATGTCCAATTTTTAGGCCCGTTTTTTTTAAACTCGTGGAGTTTTTTAAATGTCCCACTGGGTGAAGCCTTATAAAAAATTTTGGGTTAGCTATATCATAATAACAATAATACAATAAATAAATATGAATTACCTAGCAGCGGTTCGGTCGTCGTGCTCGTAGAACGTTCCTCGTTTGGGGATGTATTGAGGATTGCTCCTGTCTTCATCATCATCAACTCGGCGTTCGGTCTCCTGAAAAATAGAAACATCATCAATGTCGTAAGACAGATTTTTTAAACGGTGCCAGCGACGCATCTCTTTTATGAAAAAATTCAATGCTACTATGGTCGTATGACGCCCTATTGTGGTGGAGGCAGCTAATCTAATTAAATAAAAATCAGAAGTAATTCTAATAACTTAACGCAAACTGATAGGGGTTGCTCAATCAATGAAACTGGACAACCTTTAAACTGGAAATTCTTTCAGGAAAAGAAAATATTTTTTGACTTTCCTATGAATAATGATCACTTTCATGATAATTTCCTGATCAAATCTGTTCAGTTTTATAAACTGAGCAACCTCTATCAGTTTGCGTTAAGTTGTCCCTCATGCCTGGTGTTTATTGTCCTTTACACCTGATATTTCAATGAATTCGGCAATTGGCTGTTTCGTGTTTACCAGTCCGCGAAATGTTTGTTGTAAAACGCTCAATGGCCGAAATGAAAAGAAAATTCGGGGACTGCGCGTTTTGCATTTGCCAATCCGCGAAGTGTGCCTTTTTCTGGCCAATGGGCGATTTCGGGGATTGTGCGTAACAGATATATATAGGACAGCAAGAACTGTTTAAAAATAAACAGGCTGAATACCTGGATTCATTAAAAATGAATATTAGGTTTCAATAAAATTTCATTTAATTATTATATTGAGCAATTAATTACTAAACTATCTTCATATATAAACAAAACTTTGTACTTTCTACCTATGATAAGATAAACTATTCTGTTTTAAAACATTATTATGTGTGACTCAATCTCTACTTAGCATAACAAGTGCAAAACTCTACTTTAGCACCATACTAAGTGAATGTATAAGTGAAAGTAAACAAATAATTGTATGTATTTACAATATGTCCAAAAAGATAGGAAAAGATTTGAACAATAAGAATATGTATGCTTAATAAATAACTTGATTTTAGATAATTTACTGAAAAATCTTGAACAGAATTATTGGTTGGATGGAGTGTACCCTTTGGGGCACTATAAATATAAATGGCATTAATGGCCCTATATAAGTAAATCAAAAATCCAAAATTTTTCTAAGTCCAAAATAAAATGTAATGTTTCCAATATTTTTTGCATAAAATTTTCTATGCATTTCATAGCGCTTTAAAGCCTATACTCCACCCCTTGTAATTTTATAATATACCCATATGTTGTTTTTTTTATTGATTGATGTTATTTTATTTATTTATTACTACCTACTAAAAATAAACAAACATTTGTAGAATACAGAAGTACCGTTTATGGCCTAGTTTTTGACCTTGCCTTCAACATTTACAAATAAAAGGGCAAAAAGGGAGCAACAAACACAATTTCAAAGATATAAAGTTTACCTGGCTTTCTGGATCCCTCTCTGACGGCTCAGAGTCGCTCGCAGCTGAATCATAATCCGACTCATCATTTTGGGTACCCTGTAAACAATTCGCCACTTTTAACAGCTGCATTTTCACACCCTGTAAAACCAACAACGACAAGACGTGGCGAGAAATATGTAACAATTTAGACTAAACACACTGCAGTACTTTCAGTGAGCGGTCTGCGAGCTTGACCCCAATATCGCGAAAAGAAATGGGCATCGGCATACCACGGCATACTGGAGAAAGTGCCGCGAATGTAATACTTTTAGCGCCAAAACGAAAGTTGCGATCCCAATTGTTTAGACGCAACCTCGGACGCCGGACGTCAGACTCACGTTTCCTGTGGTGTCCTGGTCGTTTTCTTGATGAGAAGCATCAGAATAATCTCCGGAGTCGTGCTCCCTTCGCCTGGCCAGAGTTGTCATGGTGCTGTCCTGTGAAACGTGTAGCACTTCCAGATTTGCGGCTTTATTATGGATTTAGTATGAAATTAATTAACTGACGGTTATCGCCTTCGATTTTCAGTGGACAATGAGTAAATCCCCTCTTTTCGGCCACAGAAAATTAAAAACGTCAAATAAACAAGAATTCTTGCGGCCATATAAATTTCGTTTCGTTTCATGCATCTATTGCGAACACGCCTTGTCGTCTTTACAAATATTTTTAACAAGAAATACTAAATTAATATTTTTTTGAGAATTCGCATATCAAATAATGTAAAATTAATCAACACTCTTAATTTAATCCCGACTCAAAATGAAGAAAATCTTTGAAATGTGATTTCTTATAAGTAGGCTTTAAAGAATTTAAAACATTTGCCCAACCAAGCACGATTTCTTAAAAAAGCATCAGCATTTTTATCCATGGCAACACTGGCATCACATAGTCAATTCTCATAGCGGATAATCGTTGTACTCTTTACATGCGATTGTACATTGCTTTTTTACTAAGCATTTTCCAGTCATATTGTAGGTACAAAGTAGCAATGTAACTTAAATATTGTGTTAACTATTTCTTGTAGAGGACCGTTACGAGAATGTTTGACATAATGTTTGACACAAATCAGCTGTTAACGTGTTCATCGAGATGTTTATTTAGTAGGATTTTTGCAATAAATAGAGCATTTCATACATTGGAAATAACCCAAGATTGCTGCAAAAATGGAAGGGTAAATACTCATTTCAATAAATGAGCCCTGACCTTATTATTGTCCGACGAAAGTTGTTCACAATGTTTGTTGGTTATAGTTCCAGTTCTGAGGTACCTGAGGATGTTAAAACTATTCAGCTGCTAGCTAAGGGTATCCTGGAGACATACGAACCGCCGCTAGCTACAATCGGCACTCATTTGAAAGAACTAACGTAAGTAAACATCATCCTTAATAACACTTTGTTTGATCAAGTTTTTTTTTTAAACTTTTGTACCATAGAACTAGACAACTGGTCCTATTTGTCTACCTTGTCATTGAATGTTTCCAAGTTTACTCTATTTCTGTAACTTTGCAAGTCAATGCTATCCATTCGTAGAGACCATGTCTTAACTAAATATTAACCAAAATTGTTCCCGTCCCTTTCTGTCCTCAGGATAGACAATTACAAGTGACCATTTTAGTCAAGATTTTGTGATTTTGTGCGCTTACGAATTGATACAATTTTCAACTCTTTTGAATTTATTTTCTGCTGTGGTTTCATAAATCTTTTGATCAGTTTGTTCTACATTCTGGTGTAAAAAATGCTTCATTATTTTATTTCAGTGAAAAGCAAGAGGCAGTTCATGGCATGTTAACTTCAGAAAGACGTAAGCTTGAGGATTTACAGAATGATGCCATGCTTGATGCATTGGTAAGTAATTTTAATTTTAAGACAGTATGACCCACTGATGACTCTAGGATAGACTCGATTGTATAATAAAAAGGAGTTAGAAAGTGAGAAGCATGCTGCACTGTGTATAAATAAAATAGGTTTTCATAAACATTTACCTCAATATAAACACTTAAAAATTTTATACGGACGAAAGTGGAGACGCCTTATTGAATTCTGGGGATATGTCTTAATAATGGCTGTTCCATAGTAGTTCAGTGGTGTGACCAGGAATTGTTTGTGTCCTAAATTATACAGGGGGCAGCTTCCCGCAAACTTATAGAGGCTTTTAAAAAATTGCTTAGTCAATTAAATATCTTTTTTGATTTCCCCATACAAAATGAGCACTAGGGGAACCCAAGTTTCTTTACATTTCTTTGTAATAATTGTTCAGTTTCCTTGACTGAGCAACCCTATAGGGTTATAACTAATAAGTTTGGAAAAGCTGTCTTTTACACCCGATATAGTCTAGTTAACTTGACTCTATACATGGCTTTGTCCCCAATCATTACAAATTAAAAATCAAAAAGACTATTTGGTAGACAGCAACTTTTATATAGGTCACTTAAGTATATTCCTAAGGATTCATTTATACAGTTGGTAGAATGATGTAAAACATATTGCTTAAACAAGGTTTCAGGTTTTTTTGCCAAATTTTACAACTTTATTTTTCCGTTTTTTCAGCTAGCAGATATTGCAACTAATAAAGAAAAATTAACATCAATATCAAATTCCATGATGAGCCTACATAAGAGGGTTCAATCTTTGCAGGTAAGGTTTAATTTAAATTAATATCAGACTCAGTGTAGTTATGTAGGAAAAAAAAAGCGAATATAAACAATGGCAAGACCTGGCGCTAAACTATGATGAATGGAGCGGAGGGAGAGAGGCCTTTGCCCTGCAGTAGTGGGATAACACAGACTCATGAATAAATAAAATATAAGATAAAAAGATAAAAAAAATTGGCCCTCCCAAACAAAATGACTTGAGCCACTCACACCATTTGTATGGAAAGGCCAATTTTTTTATTTCATATTTCAACCTATGGAGAATTTTCTTTAGTTTTTGAGTAGGTTCACTTCATACCCTCTATTTTGGTCAGATATTTTTACACATGCAGTACTTTGAAACATGCATTTTTTTTTACTGGTGATCATTATACTTTCCATAATCCTCTAGAATTCAATAAATACTTCCTTTTGTTTTACAGACAAGAGCAGCTAATGTGGAAAAAGCAGCAAGAGCCAAGGCAGCAAGTCAAAATAAGGCCCCGCTCAGTCCAAATAAGGCTCCGCTCAGTCCAAATAAGGTCCCACCTAGTCCAAATAAGGCCCCACCTAGTCCAAAAGAAGTCTCAGAAAGTCTCAAAGAAGACCCAGCTAGTGCAAGTAAGCCTTAATTGAACTTTTTCTCTTGATTTACTCATTTAAGTAATTAAATAATTTTAATCTGGGAATAATAATGCTCATAGTCATTAAAAAAATGAAATAACGAATAATTAAGCACTGGGCAAAAGTACCTACCTACTTTAGTTTTGTTTTCAAATTTCAATATTATATTTCGTCTTAAGCAAAGAGGATAACTTAAAAATTCTAAAACAAAAAGTTTTCTTCAATATTTATGTAAAATAAAAAATAATTAAGGCATTAGTCTTAGCCTCAAACATCATTTGCAATCATACCGCCTTAAAAAAGTAATAAAAGAACAAAATAAACATTTAATTTAACTTTTAATATCAAAAGTTACAATAGTAGGTTAAGCTAGTTTAATTAAAAATAAATATGTTGTACTATTCTAACTTAAAACCTAAAGTTATATAAAATTGCTATAGTCATTTTGCAAAGGAAATGTACTAAAATCCAACATTCAATATTGATCAGAATAGAAAAAAAAAATTACAGTGACATATTTTACAACATAACAATCTATGTATTGTTAATAATTCTGATTTGAAAAAAAATTAATAGAATTAATTGAAGAATTCTTTGTAATTTTTTTATTAATAAGTACATGCATTCCAAAAACCATTTAAATTAAAGAATTTCTACAAAAATATATTTAAGTATAAAATATATTTCTTACTACTTATTTATTATTAAATTCTAATTTTAATGAGATAATTATTTAATAATTGTTACCTTAATCTAGAAATTAAATTGTGTAAGACTAGTGTTAGCCTTTAGGAGTGGTTTATATTGTTTAATTTTTAATAATAAAATACCGCAATACATATTTTTGAAATTACTTTACATTATTTTTTTCACTCCATTCCTAAGCTTTTTATGGCAGTTATTATTTATCTTACTGTGAAATACTTTATCTTTGAGTACATTAAGTCATATTTTTTCGTATAATAATCTAATTTGCATTGTTATAATTTCAACATTTTCATGTTAAAGTATTGATGCGAGTGAAATGAAATTCTTTACTTTAGTAAATGTATTTCCTATTTTATCAGTGAAAGAAAGGTTTAATTTGTGTAGGTACTATTTTTTTGCCATAAAATACCTACAATCTTTTTTTTTTTTTTGCATAAACAACAATCTAATTAATAGTCTCTTAATCTAAATTGGAGAGATCACAACATACTTTATTCATAAGTAATTAAAAATGTTACCCTCCTGTACAATCTTTTTGCTTTTGTTGTGCATTTGCAGAAGTACACACGGCAGTGCGTGGGCCAAGTCGAATATTAAACTATTTTTTTTTCGATGGATTTTACAAAGAGATATCTGACTGAACGCTTCATAATTTACTGATTAATCATTTTAATTATGTGGCGAATATTGGATCGATGAGCAACAACAAAAATTATCATCGTCCTCTTCTGATCTCTCATGATAAAAAAATACAGATATGGACTTATATTAGTTAAGTCGAGTTATTTGCAACGCCAAATTGTCCTCAATGGTGCATTTAAGCAAATCGTACGTTAATTTCGTCAACGTTTTCTACTTATCCCTATAGAAATAGGTGACCAAGCGCATCTGTACAATCAATATTCTATATACCGAGATTTTTCATTCAGCAAAAATTTTTTTTAATTCCTTTAGTCTAAACTTTAGACTATGAAACTAACCAATTATCTCTATGGAACATAGGTCTAAATATTAAAAAAAATGGATTTCCTATAGAAAAGGTGTTAACTATCAAATCATATTGTTTGCGAGCACCATATAATATTTATTTAATATTTCGACCTTTAATATGTTTCATACAGGAAGTTGTTCAGTTTCACAGTCCGGTGTATATTCGACCGAATACATCACATCACCCAAAATTCCTGGTGCTGTTTAACAATATCACCCCTCTAGCAGTCTTTATGACCCTAGTGACTGTGCAAAGGGGTGTTATGAGTTGGTACATCGTGTGTTATTTTTTCTGGTTGGCTTCGTTCACGTCGCTCAGACTGGCGATGACGAAGGACTCAATGTTGGACTCGTTATCGCCTCGAGAGATACGGAAGTAGCCGTTCTCGCCCCAATCTTCGCCCCAGCTGTTGGCTACGATCTGTGATAAGATAATAAATATAGTGTTAGTGATCTTCTTCTCAAACATTAAATGATTTCTTTTTCTTCTTCTTATCGATATTGCAAGCTGAATCACCTGATTGTATGAAAAGATAAAGTATTTCACAGTAAGATAAATAATAACTGCCATAAAAAGCTTAGGAATGGAGTGAAAAAAATAATGTAAAGTAATTTCAAAAATATGTATTGCGGTATTTTATTATTAAAAATTAAACAATATAAACCACTCCTAAAGGCTAACACTAGTCTTACACCGATAGAAGAACCTGAACTTACTCAATTCTGACACCAGGGTTCATCGGGTCGCTTATGGAACCTGAACTTACCCAATAGCGTTCTCCCCTCTCCTCCCCCCAGCCGATGATCTTGACGCTGTGCAAGCCCATCTCGACCTGGTCTCCGTGCCTGGTGTGTCGGTAAATACCGTCCTTGTAGTGGAAGAAGTCTTGGTACACGTGCATTATAGCTGGAAAGGAAAATGTGCTTTTAGGAAATAATATAATAATTACCAAAGCGAGTCAAGCTAGAGGTACTTTCATATTTCGCTGAAAGAGCACTTTCTGAAGCGCTAGGTAAATGAGAAATAATCTAGTGAAATAAGATATACTGGGTGTAAGGGACAGCGTACCAGAAACTGATAGGGGTTCAGTCAACGAAACTGAACAGAACAACTTTCACCAAGAAATTCTTTCAGAAAAAAAGGCTTTTCCATACGAGTTGTCTGACCGAGGTGGTCATTTCGTATGAGAAATTATTATTTTCTTATTTCCTGAAAGAATTTCCTGGTAAAAGTAGTTCAATTTTGTTGACTAAGCAACCCCTCAGTTTCTGGTACGCTGGGCAGGGCTTCCCATTACACCCGGTATTACTGAGAAACATCGTCAGATCAGAATATAGATAAAAAATGTTTTTCTATAAGCATTTGCAAGAAATGTAAAAACAAACGATATTATTATTGTTTATTGCAAGTTTGGTGTAAGTTTATTATTTATTGTGTAATGTTCACACGTGTACATATAATATCTCTGAAATATGATATTGAAATAGGAGAATAAAAATAGTTATAAACGCATAATGCAAGTAAGCAAAGACAAGTGAGGGATTCCCCGATAAATAAAACTTATTAGTAGGTTCTCAATATTACTAGGTAGGTACCTATAGGTATATTTAAGTAGGTAGGTTATTGACCGGAAGTTATTGACAAAGATTAGATTGATAGGGAGATGAGGTACCTGTTTATAAAGGATTTAATAATCTTATCGTATATTGACAAAGACAATTATAGTGGTTTGGTTAGTATAAATTATAGTCACGCGATTATCATCTAGATCTAGAGCGTAAATATGAAAGATTCCACAAAAAAATGCATTATAATGTGTCGCCGTAATGCTATCCAAGATATCAATAAGTATAGAAATTAAGAAGCCTAGGTTGCAAAAAATTCGTAGATAGATTTTAAAAAATTAAGTAGGCAGGTACATAATTTATGACTAACAACACAATTATTTACGAGGTAACGTGAAATAGACCGATTGATAAATGTAGTGATTTTTAGTTGATTATCTAAAAAGTAGTTTTGGATTAGATAAGCATAAATTTTACTTCCCGATGTGATATGCCTCATAATAATAAATACTAGGTAAATTGATAATTTGTTTCTGATTTGCTGATAATAACTACTAGCGTTGCGTTCGCACTCAACCTTGTTCGATTTTTTTATCTGTGTCCCCGTAACACAACACTAAATTCGTTGTTGGTTTTGATATCTCTGCACAAATAATGATGTAGCTGTAAAAGATACCTTTGTTGTTTAAGTGGACACTGCTGCCATTGAATAGTGAGCTACATTTTCGAATTGTGCTCATTTTTGCAAGTATATTTGCAAACATATATTTATTTTTTCGTAAATATGTAATATGATTCATGGTTATAAATCCCTGAACTAATCGTTTATAGACGAGTTCAAAGGCGACAGAAAACTACTGAAATAAAAGGCCAATATTAAATTCTACAGCCCATAGGACGACCTTAACTTTTCTTAATTTTTTTTAATAGATGTTTTTTAATGTTTAGGTCTCTCTATTTGAAATAACTCAAGAAAATTGATTCTATATTTTCTATAACCAGATAGAAAATTCAATCAGAACCTGTCGTCTACATCCGTAAAAAAAAACGTAATTCTTTCTTCCTACCTTGCACTGGCCCAGACTCCATCAGCTCGTATTTAATATCGTTCTCCTGGTCGATCTTGTAAGGCACCGACATCCTGTACTTCATGGTCCTGGAGTGGATCTTGGGTTTGCAGCCAGCTTTGATCAGGTCATCGCTCCTTTTGTACGGGCAGCGAGTCACTTTCGCTACGTAGGGGAAGCAGTCGGCATCCACTAAACTAGAAGGGAAAATAAGGATCATAATTACACGGTATAAGGTTTAAGGGACAGAGTACCGAAAATTGAAACAAACAAAAATAAAACTCTGGTTCTTAAATTTAAAAAAATGTTACCCCATACAAAAAGGATAACTCCGATCCTATCAGATAATTTTTAACTTTCTTTTCGCCATAATTTTAATTAAAAAACTGTAGCTTTATTTAGTTAAGAGACAGTTGAGGCACAGTTGTGACACACAAGGTGTTCCTAACCTAGGTATTTCTCACTCTGATAAATCGTTCCATTGAGCTTATTACAAAGCCAAAATCATACAAATTACATACCCATATTTGGTGGCGAAGATCCAGGCTGCATCAATATGGCCCCCGTTACACCCTTGCTGCCCTTTCACGTTGCAAGATAACAGACTTTGCGGGCTCATTACCATGTTCTCTGCTCCATTGGACAAGATGGCAAATCTGAAAAAAAAACAAGGTATACAAAACAATTCATCGCGGTAATACAACTAGAATTTCTGCGCTAGAGGCTTGGCGGTGCACACACCCGTGCAACGAGGTTTTAATGTGTAGGTATGTTAGAAATTTTATCCTGAACTTATTCTTGTCTTGAGCTTAAGCTTATTCTTCGAAAGGAAATTTTATGGCTTAATGTGCCCTCCGAAACACGGAATCATCTCTGTTGCTAATCTAACCTAACCAAACTTTGACAGTCTAAAATCTTCGGCTACTAGACCACATATTCATGTCTTTGTTCCACATGGTCTTTTAACTAAACAAGCACAACTTGTCAAGCTTTCTATAAACCGACCCTAGGCGAGTTTAGCAGCATACAACACGTCCAACATAGTATTTTACATCAAAATAACGTTCACACACTATAAACCTGACAATGGTGCCGATTCGGTTGTGGACAAAACTTAACTTTCTTTTTGATATTAAAAAATTAAAAAAAAGACAGAGCAAGTAATCCTGTCAAAGTGACGTTACACGCCCAAAATAAGATGGCATGCTAGATGATATGATTACAGCTGTTGAATATCTGTCTTAATTGAGATGGCACTTATTACCGTTCACATAGCGACTTGACTTGCCATAGACTACTGTCGTCCTTTTCTGTTTATAAATGGCAGATAAATTATCTTATTTTAGCTAGATCGTGTATTCACCGAATCGGGGCCATTCGCACGGCGACCGCCAAGT
Organism: Scrobipalpa atriplicella; assembly: GCA_029255725.1. Classification (NCBI taxonomy): domain Eukaryota; kingdom Metazoa; phylum Arthropoda; class Insecta; order Lepidoptera; family Gelechiidae; genus Scrobipalpa; species Scrobipalpa atriplicella. The sequence goes on along the minus strand of JARACY010001777.1, from coordinate 14,752 downwards.
CTGTCAGGTCTTAAAGCATAACGGTAGAAATTAAACTTGCTAATGGTTTGCATAAATTATGGAGGTATCCCTTCAGTCAGGTTATGGTAATCTGCAGGGTTCTTCAAGCGTCCTTTATCAAGCAGGGTTTACGTTTTAACAGGTCAGGTTTCTACCTGGCGTCGGTTTTCCTGTCCTTTACAAAAATAACCGATTCGTATGTGTCTAATATAGTTTTTTTTTTTCATGAATAGGCATTTAATCCACGCCTTTATCCCTAATGAAGTAGGCAGAGCGTCAACGACTTAATCACATCGTTCGGGTTCTATCTATCCACTACGTCTGACAAGTTTTGAGGGTTATTTCAGATAGAGCTGTAGGTATGTATATTGCTGTAGTAACAGATTGTCAGCCCATCACCTTTGAAACTCTCGAATCCCTTTGCTGGTTTTTACAGCATGTCCGGTAGAAGAAGCAGTTGGCTCATTTTGTTTTTCTACAGCTCATGAAAATAATTTCTTAAAATTATTCCTTATTCTCTTTGAACAGTTGTAACTTACCTATCTAGATAAGATACCTATATGTACCTAGTTATGTACCTACATAAATATTGTAAATAAGTATGAATAGAAGAACAAAGTTCAACAATGCGATGAACAGACAAAATTATGGATACTTCTGATTATTTTCTGCCTACGCGGCCTTACCTAGAGTGTTTACATTAAGTTCCTAACCTAAGTACTTCGAAACCATCTAAAAAGGTTTTCTTTTTAATAACTGAGCCAAAAATGAACATTATATAGTGTGGGAATCGAAGCCTTGACCTTCAGCTCAGCAGGAAGAGTCACTTTCCACTGAGCTATTCAAGTATTTTAATAATATTCTTGTGTTTTTTTTGTTCCGATCGACCGTGGTGTCCGACAGCTAATATGCGTCGAACATGTTTTGACCTAACGTGCTCTCCGAAGCACAGAATCCCTTTTCTTTCAGACTATCTGGTATTTCAGGCTGTCCTGGCATTGTCCTAACCAAAGTGGGGAAGTTCTCACAGAGTAGAAATCTAACCCACGAGCTCTGATCCCATGGCATGGCTCAGTTACACCACAGATAATATAATACTATAGATACTAGGTTAGACCACGAAGTCAGAGTAGTCTCAGTACCTAGTGTCACTATCCTGCGAATATACTAAACCAGTCCGAGTTGAAGTACAAAACCCTGAGAACTCTTGGGGCTAAAAATAAAGACGAGTCAAGCACTGCGAGACCTCTTAGCTAGTGATGAGAATACATAGATTCAAATTTTGGTACCTGCTATAGTCACCTACTAAAAAAAAAAAAAGTGGCACCAAAAGACATTGAGAAAAGCACATTTTGAAGAAGGATAGTTTGAGAAAAAGACATGAGCAGTGACGGATTTGAGATGGTGTGTGTGTATGTGTTTACGTACCTAGTGTCACTATCCTGCGAATATACTAAACCAGTCCGAGTTGAAGTACAAAACCCTGAGAACTCTTGGGGCTAAAAATAAAGACGAGTCAAGCACTGCGAGACCTCTTAGCTAGTGATGGGAATACATAGATTCAAATTTTGGTACCTGCTATAGTCACCTACTAAAAAAAAAAAAGTGGCACCAAAAGACATTGAGAAAAGCACATTTTGAAGAAGGATAGTTTGAGAAAAAGACATGAGCAGTGACGGATTTGAGATGGTGTGTGTGTATGTGTTTGTTTGTGTGTGTGTGTGTGTGTGTATGTGTTTGTGTGTGTGTGTGTGTGTGTGTGTGTGTGATCGTCCTAGCAGTGGTTCACACAGAGCAAAGCTAGACTTGCACCAGAAATCTAGCCTGATATGGTGGTGACTGAATAAAAACAAACTCGAAAATCTCTCACCATTAAGAAATAGTCAAATAAGAACCTTTCTAGCATACCAAGGTCACAGTATAATTCAATAGTCTGACGTTTATTATACTGTGCCAAGGTACTACTAGAACCTAAAATTTTACTCTTCTAAAAATATACTTGTTTGGTAGTTTTTAGTCAATAGTTGCCCATCCCTAGTCTCTACTGTCGCTTCAAGTTACAACACTTGAAGCCACTCCGTTTGTTTGCACAGATGTTTAAAGGCTAACTTAGTTATTTTTTTGCTTCAGACTGAGGCAAAGTACTTTGGAACGAAGTTAATGAACTTTGAGCTGTTTAATTATACCTCCTACTTAGTATTACGTGTCTAGAATCAACAAATACACGTGCTAAAAAATACAAGTGACTTTATATTGCAAATTAAGGGCTTAATTTGTGGTTCTGCTGCCTACCCTGCTGCAGTATTACTCCACCAGGGCCTGTTATAAAAAATTTGAGTACATGCATGCTTTCACGCCTGTATCTTTTTAGGATGTATTGTCGAATCCTGTGGCGTCGAACCCTGTTGCATTGAATTCTGTTGCCTTGAATCCTGTTACATTCAATCCTGTTGCATCGAATCCTGTTGCTTTTTGCATCGAATCTTGTTACCTTGAATCCTATTACATTTAATACTGTTGCATCGAATCCTTTAGCATCGAATCCTGTTACATTTAACCCTGTTGCATCGAATCTTGTTGCCTTGAATCCTGTTACATTTAATACTGTAGCATCGAATCCTCTTGCATTAAATCCTGTTGCATCAAATCCTGTTGCGTCAAATCCCGTTGCGTGAAATCCTGTTGCATCTAATTCAATTTTGTTATAAAATCCACTCACCTATCCGACGCAATGCTAGCGATGGACACAGCCCAATCCGACCCACACCATCCCTGGTCCATGATGGGTGATATGAAACGGGGCCATTGCTTTCTGGCGTCGAATTCTGGCGGGAAATCTTCCTTGTCGTACCGGATGGAGTTCATTCTTCGCGTGTTCTCGTCTAGAGGGAATGTGCCTACGGAAAAAAACGAATATTAGTTGTTATTTATTGTAATGGAATTGTAAAAAGAATAACATTTTGAAGAAAGCAACCTTGCAATAAGATCTCGGGATATACGAACATCGCATTCAAGATATATAAAAATTTTAATCAATGCTGTTAAAACGTTTAAAATGAGTGTGTATATTCCTTACGAGGTAGAGCTTCAGTGGCTTTTTTAATCCCATTGTCATTGAGACACGATGGTTCAGCCTAGCATCTAACCCACTAATAAAAATTATTGCTGTCTAACAAGCCTGGAAGAACATTCTCATCTCCCTAGCCTTTTCCTGTATTTCACGGGATCGACTACATAATGTAGCTATAGGGGATTGAACGAGAAGCTAGGAACGGAAATGGAAGAACGTTATGAAGCAAAAAAAATATTAACATGGAAGCTCTATAAAAGGCCCCCTGTGTGTATCTCACAATGGCATATCTCATACGGAACCAGTTTCATTCACTGCAAAAGTTTTGCACAATAGAACTAACAGATACGCTTACATTGATTGTGGTTGTTTTATTCAGAACTTTCTCTTTACTCTAGATCTAGACCACTGTTTCTCAAACTGGAAAGTCCTAGTCTACACTAATATTATAAAGAGGAAAGATTCGTATTTATGGATTTTTGTGTGTGTGTGTGTGTGTGTGTGTGTGTATGTTTGTAACGAATAAACTCAAAAACTACTGGACCGATTGCAAAAATTCTTTTACCATCAGAAAGCTACGTTCAACCTGAGTAACAAAGGCTACTTTTTACTACGGGAAATTACATCATTCCCACGGGAAAACTTTTTTAGCAGTGGGTGACACCGCTGACAGAATGCTAAGTATTCCTCCATGGTCCTATTAAGAATATTAATCCCGGGACAAATAGACTGACATAACCAAAGAAAATTCAGGCACGGGATCGATTATTAATATGCCCATCCGACAGCATGGATCATCGTACTATTCGGACAATCAGGTGATCATCCTGCAATGTCCTAACCAAAGTAGAAACAACCAGACAAAGTCATTGTCCCCCGCCGGGAATTTTTAAGGAAATGAGAAACAAAATTGACTTCCCCATACAAATTAACTGATCGGGGTGGTCATTTTGTATGGGGAAGATAGAAAAAAGATTGAGATTCTCAATTTGAGAAACACTGACTTTAACTAAATAGGTACTTTCTATTTTAATGTCAGTTGGTGCTAAAGTTACTTACTAGATAATTAGAATCGTGTCTGAAATGGACGAGGAAAGTTGCAGTTAATCTAGATCAATCTTAGATAATCCTTACTTTGAATAAACAGAGAAAGGATAGGATAGCGTGACAGACAGATCTGATAACCGATTCCGATTTACCGATCGATCGATGAACGATCCGTCGTTCGTCTACTAAAAATCCACTCTATAGATAGGTATAGAAGAAGTAGGAGATAGGCATCCTAAATGTCAGGCTATACCTGACTGGTGACTAAAATATAGGAAGTCCATAGGCCCTTTTCATATTCTATCTTCTGTCTTACTCTCCTCAGGTCTTTATTTTATTTTTAGTCAGTGGTCAATGGTCAATGGTCATGCTATAGTATACGTAAGTAAACATCCAACCATAGCTTTAGGATACTACAAAATACACTACTACTGTACTACATATTATGCATCTGGCCCAACCTCTATTAATTCAGTCTGCAGTAACACTATCCTTAAGGTCAAGTGTACAATATATCATACCGTATCCAAGCTAGTATGTAAATGTGAGTGCTGTGATGAAAATTATGCAAGTATTTGTCATATCTCAGGAGATTATGCTGATTGCAAGGGTCACTCGTAAATTGTGTTGTTTGTGGTCGTACATTTTGCAGACTAAGGACTAAAAGCCATTTTTCATGACATGTGAGTAGAGGATTATATATTCTGTGGTAGAGGAAGTAATCAAGACGTGACAGATTTGGGAATAGAGTAATTATGATCAAACTGTTTCCTTTTTAACTCCGATCTCACAGATTTTATTTGGTGTAAATTCCTGTAGAATGGTTGGAGTTATTATGATTACGAACTGTTCCCTTTTTGTTTAACTCCACTCCAGAATCATAGATTTTAAAGGACATACAATACAATCATGATTGGAGTTAGACATTAAGGGAGCAGTTAAATCCTTTAACTTGAACTTTTAAATTCTGAAAGTGAACAGAAAAAAAATGCAGATTATCGAAATCGATAAAAACTTACTACGTCACTATTAAAAACAAAACAGCACTCTAGTTATATTAGGTTGGCAGTATTGAAGCTTCTTGTGTTGGCCACGCTTCGTTATCGGAATTTTGACACTTGAGGCTGTTCATAAATGCTCTATGGAATCCCGTCTCTTAAAACGTAGTGATTATATGCTCAGTGAGTAAGCTCTTCTAAAAGCCTACGTGCACTGGTATTCCTACTGGTCCTTGATAGGAAACACATCAAACAGTTTTTATATTCGAAGAAAGTAAGTGAGTTACTTGGATTTGGTAATAGCATAAAGTAGTATAGTAGGTAGTACTCCTTTCGCCTATGGATTAATAGAGTAGGTAGCTACTTTTGTCAATTATGTTTCTTCTGGCTTATTCAAGAGCTAGCTGTTCTGTACATAACTGGACTGAGTCTGGGTTTTAAATGTTGAGGCCAGTTGGCCGAGTTGCGTGAATGAGAAAAGGGTAGCTAAAGCTACTCGCCTGCCAGGGGACCGAAGCAGTCCAACTGGACATTGTAGGTATAATGTGCAGATCGCTGAGAAAACTTCGATACCGCGTTTCAGAACTTGTGTTTCTTATTGTGGCGTCATCTATCGCTACAGGTGCAAATAAGAACTTACCCAGCCTATATCTGAGTCCCTCCTTCAGCTTCTTCCCCGCAAACTTGGAGTAGTTGGTGGCTCTCCAGGTCTCGTAGCCGCCGTTGACTCCATGGATGACCTGGTCGCTGATGAGGCAGGTGTCTTGGTCACATCGCCAGTCGGGCTTCCCGTTCACCACGTCGCAGATGCTGGTGGAAGAGAGGAAGGTAAACAAAATAATTTATTAAAAAACATAATTTAAGAAACGAACACTCACTTTGAAAGTCGCGTACCTACTTCACGATATTATGTTTCAGGACATAAATCGAACAAAATTTTCATAACACTTTTATAAATTCGGAATGTACATTATTTTTGCAGCATTAAGCGTACATAGTCCTTCCTTGGGTTAAGTGCGATGAAGGCGTAAAAAAAATTCAAAGTGAGTGTTTCTTTTCGGGCTGGTTAGGATTATGAATCTGTGAGTAAACTCGTTTCACCATATCGACTCTGTCTCTGACCTAGACTGGAGACAAGAGCAGAGTATGCATTAGAGAAAGAACAAGCGAGCACATCCATTTAAATAAATAAACATTTACATAATAATTATATGCAATTGTGCGTAATTATTTACAATTGTTAAATTAGTCATCTAGCATCTAGGACCTAGATTCTAGGTGACCTCATTCTAGGCTTTAGTTCCTAATGACCTATTAATGTGTGGGTTCTAAATAACTATGATTGACAACGGAAGGCCTTATGTATGATGATATATTCATACAGGGTGTAAAAAATACTGCAATCCTTTAAACCAAAAGTAGAACACTGATGATAACAAACGCCTTTCCAAAAGCACATAGTTTTTACTCCAAATTTATTTTTTCTTATCCATAAAAAATGTTCAAGTCACCTACAAAAAAAATATGGAGACGTTTTAGAGTAATTTTGTGTAATTTTCTATACTTTTTTGCACCCTGTACAGGCTTATGATGAGTCGTGACAAAGTATGTAGGTGTGTATATATGCAACCGTTTGTTATTACGATTGTTCAGCTCTTATAATGCTTATAGTGTTACAAGGGTGTTATGTTCTGCTAGGTCAAACGGTAGCTTGGTATGCAGATTTATTTCGCTTGAGAATGTCTGATTGTATGTTTTGAGAGCAAAGTCCATGAAAAATTTATTGGACGTGGTCTTTAGAAAGTAAACGTAAGTAATAAAATTTCATTTAACGGGCCTAAAATTAAGTAGATACTCTGGGAATCATTATGAATACCTACCGATTATTGTTTTTCTTATTTTTTGAGTTGGATTATTTAATATATTTTTTATGGGATCCTTATACGTTACTGAAACACGCGTATACTAAGCGACGGCACTTAAATTAACACCCTGTATAAGTGACGAATCCTTTGATCCATAAATAAGTATTTAATGGCGGTTGTAAACAGCAATAAACCAATCCGTGGTGACATCATCAGCTGAATAGATCAATTGATCGTTTGGAATTGACCAATTTGACCATAGTGACATTGGCCACAATAAAATTCTGGATGCGACCCAGCTAAATTTTAATTACTTAGGCCCGTATTTATAATCAGCTCTCAAGAGTGACAGCGAGTTTGTGTTCGTATCAGAAATGTCATTCCAGTACAAAATTACCTGTCAAATCCGCACTCAATATTGCTCTCAATTTTGAGATCGCTTTATAAATACGAGCCTTAGTCCTGTCAAAATAAAATAGGTATGTGATTGGTATTCCTTCGTACAAAGACTTCAAGTTACATATTTTCCGACTCTCGCGGCGGCAATGAGATTTTCCCGATTTTTTTTTCTATTGAGACATTTAGAGAGCAACAGACAGTTTATTTTTCTTACAATTTTTAGTCGATTGTCTGAAGTGCCGCCGAATGAATAAATAAATAAATCGACGCCGCGGAAGACCCCGTGGCAGGTGGCGCGACGAGCTGGATACATTTTCAAAGGACTGGCGCTGGAGGCTCAAAATAGGGATGAGTGGAAGGAGAAGAGGGAGGCCTTTGCCCAGCAGTGGGATGATATGGGCTAAGTAAGATAAGATAAGTCTGAAGTGCTGTCCTTATCTGTTCTCTCATGGCAGAAAATGACAGATAGGTGGCTCTATTTTAGTTAAATCTTGTTTCCATCGAATCGAGGCTATTATGTAAGTAATTTATTTTAGCGCCTTCATAAATAATAAATAAATTTTGTTTAAATTTTGTGAAATAAATCAAAAAACCTTATGAAGCACAGAAACTTGATTTCCTGATCACATTGAGCCTTGGTGATAAAAACATAAATAAAACCAGTGACAATAAATAATAAAACTAGTTAATAAAAACCACTGTTAAAATGTTTACGATTGAAACTACAACTGCATTTCCAATAAGTTTTTTTAGCGATGACCGTGACAGAGTCGACGATGGAGCGAGCTAACCCAGAAGACGCCTGTTAAGGCACTGGTAACACTATAGTCTCACGCACCGACGGAACACAGCAAGCTGTTTAGCGTCGGACTCCAGTGAGAGGATGGTCGCGAGCCAGGCGGCCCCTTGCGGAGCCTACCACCGCTTTGTTGGGATCATTCGGCCGGACTTATTCACAGGCAAGCCTGTGTTGCTGTTGCCTGGGGTAGACCACTAGGAGGTAGATCCCATCCCACCCCAAAAAATTTCAAGGTTCAGTAGACTGTGTCTCTCTCTACATTGCCGAGTCTTCAATGGTTAAAGGCGGTTTTATCGCTGTAAGCGATCTCTTCCAGACAACTTTTCAGTAAAGGAGAATAACTAACGGCTAAATAAGATAAGTCAGTCCTGTCCTGCCCTGATTTCTCTCTGGTCGTGTCAATCAGTCTGTCCCATCAGTAGAGACCTAGAGACGTACTGCGCTAACAATCGGGCATTAAAAACAAAACTCGCGCAGATTTCATCTGAAAATATCCACAATACAGAACCACTAGCCCAGTCCAGACACAGTATATTGATTAATTGCAATTCAAACCAGCTGCAGATCAAAGCGGCGCGTGCGCCGGATGACGTCACGCGCGCAACAGCCGTAAATCAGCTGATCGCACTCAATGTCGCTGATGTCACATAGATACTGACGTTTGGAGGACGTATAGAATATCTAATTCTACTAATAATAAAAATGCGAAAGTTTGGATGTTTGAATGTTTGAATCAAGTTTAAATGCTTCAACCACTGGACAGATCGGGATGAAACTTGGCACATATACAGATAGATTAGGTCCTGGAATAGGATATATTCTTACTTTTCACAGGGGGAACATCTTCATTTATCCCATAAAAAAAGACCACCTCGATCAGACATTTCAATTTGTATGAAAAAAATATTGCTCAGCTTGCTTTTTTTAAAGTTTTTTTTCATTGACTGAGCGACCCCTATCAGTTTGCGGTACGCTGTCCCTTACGCACTTAGGAGCAAAAATCAGATAAGTACAAGATTTTCGCAGCGAATTGCTTTTTCGGTGATATGATGTCATTTTCGATCGATCGTTCTTGACGATCATTGATCGATAATTGATAGCGTGTGTTGTCATTGTCAATAAATATTGACGTCATTGCTACTGATTCAATATCGACGATTCACGATTTGGTATCTTATACAGGGTGTAAAAAATTTACTGCTTTCCTTTAAACCACACCTTCTACTAATGATAACAAACAACTTTTCCAAAGCACACAAATGGCTCGAAAAAAATAAAATTGGCTTTTTCATACAAAGATGCTCTCTTTATCTGCATTTTTTGTTCAATGAAATTGAACAACTTTAACAAAGAAGATTCAGGAAATATAAATCTGTAAAAAGCAATAAATTATCTGATCAAAGCGCTCATTATTATATGAAGTATTTTTTTCCTGAAAGTTGTTAAATTGTTCATTAAGCTACCTGTCAGAAATTTGTTCCTTATACCCTGTATAAAGCTACTTTGTAAAGGTTTTTCCTACTTGCTCCATGGGGGGTAAGTAATTCTATTAGCACATATTATAGTAATTTAGTACGTGGTTTAGTGTGAAAAGATTCGGTTTGGTTTAGAGGCCATTGATTGACTCCCAATTTGGGCCTTCCATACAAAATGACTCAAAAAGCTGACACCAATATCTTTTTCATATTTTGATATAATGTATTTATGCCTATTTATGTATATGTGACGTTCCTCGTGAAAAGGTACCTTACGGAGGGTTTTAAAGGGGTACTTTATTGAAGATTTTTGAACAGCTTATGAGCAGCAGATTTCTGGGATATGTACAACTCAAACCCCTCCATTAATAAGGTATCTTTGCACGTAGAACGCTACATATAGGTAGTTTTTTGGGGGAAGTTGTTCATTTCCATAGGTAGGTAACCCTAAAATATGGCCACTTTTTTTTTACACCATACACTTGGCTACACAAGTACTACAAGGTCAAAGTCACGATCGCCTAGACTAGAAGTCAATGTCCGTTTATAAATAGAGAAATAGCTTCGTTCAATAAAAATCTATTTTGTTGGCGACTGTCCCAATGAGACAAGGATTTGTGATTGGAACTGTATTACGGAATGGCCACGGGACTCTTCACATAGCGGAAAACACAAAAAACTGGCTTTCCACTTGCATCCGCGACTTAATATTTTTTCCCGTGGGAATAAGGTATTTTCTCGCAGTATATACCTATTTGTTTTCAAGTTACCATCTATCGTCCTGGCAAATATCAAATTCGAAATCCGTATAGCCATTGAAAGCCAGTGAAAGATCAAAAAGATGATACTGACGGAGTTATTTTCGCATTTAAAATATTAATTATACTAAGTTCAATAAAAATATGTAAATAGGTTCTTGCGGAAAATTGCGCTATGCAAAAAACAATAATTATAAAAGCCGTGGCCAAACGACCTTTGGGTCGTCTACGCTCTGCCTACCCATTAGGGATACAGGCGTGATAGTATTTATGTATGTAAGTATAAAAAGCCGCGAGACGCTTTACCGATTACCTATACAATGCGCGAAAAAATCGCAGTACTTAGCGAATTGTCCGTGGCCAGGCCGTTAGAGTTAATTTGATTTGTTTATCAATTCTGATTGGAGAATTTACTGCTACAAGTTGTAACTTTTATTCTATGTGACTGTCTGAACTGAACTGAAACTGACTGAAAGTCGATCATTAGAGAGAATGAATAATTAAATTGAAAATATCCACATACAGAACCACTAGCCCAGTCCAGACACAGTATATTGATTAATGCAATTCAAACCAGCTGCAGATCAAAGCGGCGCGTGCGCCGGATGACGTCACGCGCGCAACAGCCGTAAATCAGCTGATCGCACTCAATGTCGCTGATGTCACATAGATACTGACGTTTGGAGGACGTATAGAATATCTAATTCTACTAATAATAAAAATGCGAAAGTTTGGATGTTTGAATGTTTGAATCAAGTTTAAATGCTTCAACCACTGGACAGATCGGGATGAAACTTGGCACATATACAGATAGATTAGGTCCTGGAATAGGATATATTCTTACTTTTCACAGGGGGAACATCTTCATTTATCCCATAAAAAAAGACCACCTCGATCAGACATTTCAATTTGTATGAAAAAAATATTGCTCAGCTTGCTTTTTTTAAAGTTTTTTTTCATTGACTGAGCGACCCCTATCAGTTTGCGGTACGCTGTCCCTTACGCACTTAGGAGCAAAAATCAGATAAGTACAAGATTTTCGCAGCGAATTGCTTTTTCGGTGATATGATGTCATTTTCGATCGATCGTTCTTGACGATCATTGATCGATAATTGATAGCGTGTGTTGTCATTGTCAATAAATATTGACGTCATTGCTACTGATTCAATATCGACGATTCACGATTTGGTATCTTATACAGGGTGTAAAAAATTTACTGCTTTCCTTTAAACCACACCTTCTACTAATGATAACAAACAACTTTTCCAAAGCACACAAATGGCTCGAAAAAAATAAAATTGGCTTTTTCATACAAAGATGCTCTCTTTATCTGCATTTTTGTTCAATGAAATTGAACAACTTTAACAAAGAAGATTCAGGAAATATAAATCTGTAAAAAGCAATAAATTATCTGATCAAAGCGCTCATTATTATATGAAGTATTTTTTTCCTGAAAGTTGTTAAAATTGTTCATTAAGCTACCTGTCAGAAATTTGTTCCTTATACCCTGTATAAAGCTACTTTGTAAAGGTTTTTCCTACTTGCTCCATGGGGGGTAAGTAATTCTATTAGCACATATATAGTAATTTAGTACGTGGTTTTAGTGTGAAAAGATTCGGTTTGGTTTAGAGGCCATTGATTGACTCCCAATTTGGGCCTTCCATACAAAATGACTCAAAAAGCTGACACCATATATCTTTTTCATATTTTTGATATAATGTATTTATGCCTATTTATGTATATGTGACGTTCCTCGTGAAAAGGTACCTTACGGAGGGTTTTAAAGGGGTACTTTATTGAAGATTTTTGAACAGCTTATGAGCAGCAGATTTCTGGGATATGTACAACTCAAACCCCTCCATTAATAAGGTATCTTTGCACGTAGAACGCTACATATAGGTAGTTTTTTGGGGGAAGTTGTTCATTTCCATAGGTAGGTAACCCTAAAATATGGCCACTTTTTTTTTACACCATACACTTGGCTACACAAGTACTACAAGGTCAAAGTCACGATCGCCTAGACTAGAAGTCAATGTCCGTTTATAAATAGAGAAATAGCTTCGTTCAATAAAAATCTATTTTGTTGGCGACTGTCCCAATGAGACAAGGATTTGTGATTGGAACTGTATACGGAATGGCCACGGGACTCTTCACATAGCGGAAAACACAAAAAACTGGCTTTCCACTTGCATCCCGCGACTTAATATTTTTTCCCGTGGGAATAAGGTATTTTCTCGCAGTATATACCTATTTGTTTTCAAGTTTACCATCTATCGTCCTGGCAAATATCAAATTCGAAATCCGTATAGCCATTGAAATCCCCCCTTTTTATGAAGTCGGTTAAGAAAATGTCATAATCATACATGTCATGCGTGCATTCTTAAGTTGTTTATTTTAACTGTAGAATACGGAATTGATTGGAATTCGCAAAATGAGGAAGACTAGACGAGGACATTAGGTCATATATTGATGTTATAAAAATGTTAATTTGACTTTACTATGTAGAGACTAATTAGTATACATATCAGAAAAAAAAAATATTAAAAAACATTTTTAAACATAACTTCTGTTTGCCTAACTTAAATTATTTTTTCATAAACTCACGGCTATACCCCTTTGCAGGTTAGGTAGAGCAAGCAGCGTGTAGGTAAAAATAGAAGCTGCTGTATTTTAGAAGGAATATTTCAGATAGAAAGAGAAGTAAAAAGTAACTCATTGGTACATTTTTATGATTTCAATACTTCTATTTCAGTCATAGAATTAATAAAGTACTCATCAATACAACAATACATAATTTTCAAATTAATTATCATTCTCTCTAATGATCGACTTTCAGTCAGTTTCAGTTCAGTTCAGACAGTCACATAGAATAAAAGTTACAACTTGTAGGCAGTAAATTCTCCAATCAGAATTGATAAACAAATCAAATTAACTCTAACGGCCTGGCCACGGACAATTCGCTAAGTACTACTGCGATTTTTCGCGCATTGTATAGGTAATCGGTAAAGCGTCTCCGCGGCTTTTATACTTACATACATAAATACTATCACGCCTGTATCCCTAATGGGGTAGGCAGAGCGTAGACGACCCAAAGGTCGTTTGGCCACGGCTTTTATAATTATTGTTTTTTGCCATAGCGCAATTTTCCTTCCGCAAGAACCTATTTTAATCTATATTTTTATTGAACTTAGTATAATTAAGATATTTTAAAATGCGAAAATAACTTCCGTCAGTATCATCTTTTTGATCTTTCACTGGCTTTCAATGGCTATACCGGATTTCGAATTTGATATTTGCCAGGACGATAGATGGTAAAGACCTTGAAAACAAATAGGTATATACTGCGAGAAAATACCTTATTCCCCACGGGCAAAAAAATTAAGTCGCGGATGCCAGTGGAAGAGCCAGTTTTTTGTGTTTTCCGCTATGTGAAGAGTCCCGTGGCCATTCCGTAATACAGTTCCAATCACAAATCCTTGTCTCCATTGGGACAGTCGCCAACAAAATAGATTTTTATTGAACGAAGCTATTTCTCTATTTATAAACGGACATTGACTTCTAGTCTAGGCGATCGTGACATTTGACCTTGTAGTACTTGTGTAGCCAAGTGTATGGTGTAAAAAAAAAGTGGCCATATTTTAGGGTTACCTACCTATGGAAATGAACAACTTCCCCCAAAAAAACTACCTATATGTAGCGTTCTACGTGCAAAGATACCTTATTAATGGAGGGGTTTGAGTTGTACATATCCCAGAAATCTGCTGCTCATAAGCTGTTCAATAAATCTTCAATAAAGTACCCCTTTTAAAACCCTCCGTAAGGTACCTTTTCACGAGGAACGTCACATATACATAAATAGGCCATAAATACATTATATCAAAATATGACAAAGATATTGGTGTCAGCTTTTTGAGTCATTTTGTATGGAATGCCCAAATTGGGAGTCAATCAATGGCCTCTAAACCAAACCGAATCTTTTCACACTAAACCACGTACTAAATTACTATAATATGTGCTAATAGAATTACTTACCCCCCCATGGAGCAAGTAGGAAACAACCTTTACAAAGTAGCTTATATACAGGGTATAAGGAACATATTTCTGACAGGTAGCTTAATGAACAATTAACAACTTTCAGGAAAAAAATACTTCATATAATAATGAGCGCTTGATCAGATAATTTATTGCTTTTTACAGATTTATATTTCCTGAATCTTCTTTGTTAAAGTTGTTCATTTTCATTGAACAAAAAATGCAGATAAAGAGAGCATCTTTGTATGAAAAAGCCAATTTTATTTTTTTCGAGCCATTTGTGTGCTTTGGAAAAGTTGTATGTTATCA